>PVKH010005924.1:0-21552 GCA_004027955.1 Chaetophractus vellerosus
AGCCCACCTAAGATAAAAGCTAATAGCACAAAGCATAGTTGAAAAATAGAGAGAAATTCCTAACCATGTGGGCATATGGATCCAGTTATGCCTAAAGCCAGTCTTGATCCTAGATTACTTTGTTACATGAGCCCATAAATTCAATTATTTTTTGCTTAAGTCAATTTGAAATGTGTTTCTGTCACTTCCAACCCAAAGTATACTGGAAAATAACGTTTAGTTTTAAGTCAATAAATATACATTGAGATATCACTGTGCCAGGTATTTTGCTAAGTTCTTCAAATCTACTCTCAAGTGATTTTGGTTTTTTATCTACACATGACATTCACTAAATTATAGAACTAGCCTGGCCAATTTTTAATTTAAGTTGTACATCTCCAGCTGCCTGATGGACATCTCTAACTAAGCAACCTACTGATTCTGTAAACCAAAATCATGTAACACAAAACTAATCATCTTCTCGAAATAAAGAGAACTCCCCTATGGACTTTGCTATTTCAGTTAATAAGTCCATCATTTTTCCAGGTTCAACACCTAGGAGTTTTGCTTTGAGCTATCTCTAGCCTATATATCTAATCAGTTATTTTGTCCTGTCAATTAATTCTTCAAAATTTCTCTCATGTTTACCTTCAAGCTCATGTCTTTCATTGTATTTTCCAAATCTTTATTTATAATTGCACTACTATACTGCGTGAGTACTTTATCTCCCTTATGTCCCATCCTACACATGCTTTTCAAAATAAACTCTCTAAAGTATTGATTCCTTTGAAAAGCTTCCTAAATAGTTCAAATGTCTTTTGCCTTGAGTGAAGGATCCCCCAAATCTTCCTTACTTACTTGACTCATGGCAACAAATCCTCTTCATCAAATTGATCTATCTTTTGCTCCTAAAAATAAATTCTCAGCCCAAGTTTGTCCTCTTCTATGAAGTAGTCTCCAAATGTTATAGCCCTCTTCACCCAAATGTCCTAAAGTTGAATTGCATTTCACTCATCTGTAGTGTTTTCATGTGGCATATGATGCGGGTTACCTTATAATGTGATCTTACATATCCTTTACACATTCTATCCACCCTACCATCTCAAGGACCTGGGACGATGTCTACATGTTACTGGAAGTACAGTTTACTCATGTTAAAACACACAGTTGTGGCTTAAACATATTTCATGATAATGGGAATGAAAAATCTCAGAATTAATTCATTCAATCTTTGGTTGAATGTTAGGTAATATGACAGGAACAGAGCGCTAAGCAAACAGTAGGCTATGTCTCTAACTTCATTTGTTTAGTGGAAGGGACAACATAATTAAGTAATCATATAAATAAAAGACTCCTTTGTGAAACGTTATAAGAAGGAGAGGTCTGTGGGGGCTCATGGGAAGGTCAGAGATGTATTTCCTGAAGAAGTATAAAGTGTTAGCTTTAATTCATAAAAATCAGACCAAGGGATCCTCAGAGAAACTGTCATACTGCACCCAGAGCCCACCCTGCCTCAGAAATCCTTGTTATCTGAGATAATAAATGTTCTTGTTTAAGCCAGTTTGAGGTAGAGTTTTCTGTTACTTGCAGCCAAAAGCATTCTGCCTGATACTTGAGAGATCTTAAGATCTTAAGTCCTCATGCGGTTCTATAGATTTGTTTCTAAATGTTTAGATTTTCTCTTTTACCTAAAGGTGTGAACAATGTTAAAACACAGAATTTAATGTTTTGATTTGCCAAATGAAGTGAATGAATCAGGTAATTCTCAACTCTTTGCCAGTAGAAAAATATGTAAAGATTGTAGTCCACTAATTTTTATTTTAAAATACAGCATGCTTATATAATTTATATTATTGTCACTGGTTTTACTTGGCACTCAGTAATGATTTAATTGAATGTCAACCATTAGAACATGGTGGAAAGTTGCTACATTATTCAATAGACTATATTATTGTGTTCATATTTTAAAATCTTCACTTATATCTGCAATTGAAAACAGAAAGTACTCTAATTTCAAATCAGCGTTATTATTTGGGGAATTCTATCTTGAATTACATTTTTCTCAATTCATTAAAAGGGACAGAACCCAAATGTCTGTCATATTATTGATCTGGGCCAAAGAATATGCCCTCAATCTGTATTTTGACTGTTTCCTGTCCCTCAGTAGTGTTCATTTTGTTTCAGTAGAACCCTAAACTTTCTTCCTAAGTCATTACTTTAATGATATTTTCAGTCTAGAGAAATAAATAACTTAGTTGCTTTCCATCTTTATAAAACATCTAAAATCATTACAAATGCAAATTAATATCCCAGGGCAGTCAGGTGCTTTTAGCTCAATTAACTATACATCTAAATTCCCTAAGGAAAAGCATTGAATTAATTAATTACACATTATTTAGCTTCTCACTGCTCTGTATAATGCTAATTGTTATTGTTTTACCAGTCTGTGATCATGAAATCAACTCTTAGTTTAGCTTATTTCCCCTTATTGAATTGCCTAGTGGAAAGGTTGAATAGAATGGCTAGATTTAGCACTTTATAGGAAGATTTGAGGCAGACTGAAAATAGCCAATAATTCTCCTTATGACTAGAAATTAATACAAAATCTATTTTTTTGCACAATTCCTTGCAAAAATGTATCTGTTGAATGATACATATATTAGAATATTTTATAGGTATACTAAAAGCAAAATTCTCTTAGGGAAATTATGTCAGACTAATTAAGAACTAGAAGAGGAACTTAATGTAAATCAAAAGAAAGACTTCTGTCCCAGTTTTCTAGGCTCTTATGACAAATATTGCACAGTAGGTTGGTTTAAACAATGGGAATTTATTGGTTAAAGATTTGGAGGCTGGGACAAGTCCAAAATTAAAGTGTCAGCAAGGCAATGCTTTTTCCACAAAGTTGGCAATATTTTGGTTCTGGCTACCAACAATCCCTGGGATTCCTTGTCTCAAGTCATATGGTGATGTCCTCTCTCTTACAGGTTCTGTTGATTTCTGGCTTACAGGTCCTCTCCATGCCTTTCTCTGACTTGGTCTGAATTTCTTCTGCTTATGGAGGACTGCAGTAATCTGGATTAAGTCCTACCCTCATTCATTTGGGCCACACATTAACTGAAAATAACACCTACAAAAGGTCCTATATACAATGGGCTCAAAACTACAGGAATGCAGATTAAGATTAAAAATATGTTTTTTTCTTGGAATACAGAGCTCAGTCTACCACAATTTGTAAAAATTAATCACTGTTTCAACTATGGAATTTTTTGAATGATCTATTCAAAATTCAAATCAAATCATGAAATAATGAATATGACATACGTAAAGCACAGATTTGATCTCATATCACTTTCATTCACAACTGCCACTCCACTGAAACATTACAAGTACATGAGAATGAACTGTCAGATTGATCCATAATGATCATAGTTTGTGCTGCCCTTTCAAAAACATGGCAAAACTTTTCTTCCAAGCTGTCTGATTGAACACAGAAACAATATGCAACCGTCGATATCACAGACTCCTTTTCAGAAGAAAAATAACTTCAAATCTTTTGATGCATAGTAATATGAAATCTTAAGTTCCCTTGACACAACACATCTTACATTTACAAAGATTAAAGGGAAGCCAAAACTCTAAAGTCTTGCACCCTGCTGGGATGCCTGTGTGCTGGGCCACCTCCATACCTCTCTGATGATAATGAGATGAAGGAGTGGTTTTGAATGCTTCAAAGCAAACATGAAGTACAATACAGCAGACAAATGTCCTCCCCTTATCTGACCAGTCCTGACTTCTATGAGACTCAATGATCAGGTTCAAAAAGAAGAATTTGCACATAATCGGCTTGGAGATAAATGAAATATGAAACATCTGACTCAGAGGTTAAATAAAACTCTATGATCTTAAAATCAGACTGGACACCTGATAAAAAGAGAGGTCTATTGGGGAAAAAAGATGAGTTCTTTTTCCTAAAATTAAGCTTAGGAAAGGGAAACTTGATAAGCTAATAAAATAAAACTCATAAAATGGCTTCATTTGAACTTTATCAGCATAAAAGATTTACAAGGAACAAAAATGCTCATGATCTATAATTTTCTAACCTCTGGGAACATTTAGTGAAACAGGTGTTCCTTTCCAGAAAATGGTGGCCTGGAAAGGTGAATTATCTTTGGAAATGATTGACTTATCTTTTTTTTTTTTTCCCCATCAGAAATATCATGCTGTTCCTTGAACAAACCTAAATAAGAACACCTTAATGATTTCTATAACTTCTCTGTTTTGCCACTGTTAATGTCAATGCCTAGAACTCTCTAACGGGTGGAAAACCTAAAACAGCTGTATTTAAGAAGTGAAATCCACCAAACTGGTGTAGAGGGACTGCCAAAATGCCTGCCAGTGATTTGAACCATGAATGGGTCCCCTGTGGGTTGGTTTAATAATCACACATGGGCAATCTCTTGCCAGATTCCCTTTCATTTTAGCAGCACCATTCTCCTCTGCTTTCTTCACCCTCAATCCAACAAATGATGGCTGCCAGTTTTGAGCTTCTACTTTCTTCCAGACACTACATCAGGGGTTTTAATAGGCTTTCTCTTTAACCTTAATGATAGTGTTGCAGTGTATTTTTATTTCCATTTAAAGGATGAAGAACCTACAATTAAGACCTGTTTAATATAAAGCATCTAATAAGTGATGAGACTTAGATTCAAAATCAGATGTCTCTTTTGAAACTCTTATGTTTCTCTTACTACTTTACACTGCCAAGAAACGTTGACGTCGATAGGGCAATTACCATGTAAATAGGTGAAAGGATATTAATCCAAACTGCCATTACTTCAAGGAAAAGAAAGGAACTCATCAAGGGTTATGAGTTTTTTCTTTGCTTTATCTTCATTGTAATAATGTAAGAAGTACCTGTGTTCAAATTAGATGTGGAGTTGAAGTGTTTTCTGGAGAATTTAACATATTTTACAAAATGTTTTTTCTAGTATCATGACTTTACTCTCCATTACAAAGAAACATAAATTTCATATGTGAGTTTAAAAAAGTTTGACAGGTATTTATCTGTATGGTGACATGTGTATAGAACAAAAATATTGCTAAAATCAATCAAATTTATTCAATATACCAAAATGTATTATTTGAAGACATGTAATTCCTAGACTATGAGATGATGAATGCTGTCCACAGAGCACTCATGTTCTAGTGGGGCTCCAGGTGCCAATAGATGGCCTGATCTCATACAGCTGGAGTTTTTCTCAAAAGAGAAGATTACACACACGCTCTTTCACACACACATGCCCACAAATTAAATTAGGCTACCAACACATATGTAATATTCCAATTATATGCTATTGCCTGAATCTTCCTTTATTAAGAGTAGCAATAAAATACGATTATATTAATGTCTCAGATACCTGAGTGGAAAGTACTTTCAGCATCCAGTCACTGATTAACACAAGATCTATGAGAAGCATTTGCATTTGTGAACCATAGAACCTCCAAACACCTTCTGAACCGAGTGTCTCTTCTATTTCTAGTGTTTAAGAACCAGAGGTTGATTTTTAGCAGGACCATACGTGCATATTTTCTGAAGCATAACAATTTACTACTGGGGCTGGCTGTAGCTCAATTGGTAGAGCGCTGATTTACCACGTGGGAGGCCCCGGGCCTGGTTCCTGGGGCATCCTTGAGCGGGCAGACCGCCACGGGCAGGGCAAAGCCGCCACAGCAGGGCAAAGCCGCCACGGGCAGGACAAGCTGCCCGTGAGTAGGACAAGCCACCCGCGAGCAGGCAAGGCCAACCGCCCAGTAAGCTAACTCGGCGGGTCTCCGCAACAGGGGGAGACAAGCAGACACAGAAGAATGCAAAAATCAACATAGCAAGAACAAGCAGAAGGGGGGGGGGAATATATATATATTAAAAAAAAAAGAAATTAAAAAAAAATTTACTACTTACATGTTACTTGCTTCAAAGAAGGGAGTTCCTAAGAACTCTATGGGGTAGAAAAACCTTTTGCTTATATAGTAGAATATGGTAATATTTTCTTTATTTCTGTATTCTTAAAAGATTTCTTCATACAAATTCAAACTTAATTACAATTCAAACAGCAGTGACATGAGAGTCCTTGGTGACCCGTCTCATAATTTTTAGATTTAAACAAGTAAATATAAAGGAACACGGCACACTTCAGCAGGGTGCTTGGCAGATGCCATTAGCTGATCCAAATGGAAATGAATGACACGTGCCTTTCCAAGTGGCACTCCTTTTAGCAGGTCAAGCCACAGTGGAAAAGAGCTCATAGCTGATAAAATGCTTTTAAGAGGGTTGACACCTAATAAAGACAGAGCAATCCACAACTTTCTGCCAAGGATTGTTTCCATCAGGCCAAAGGAACAACTTGCAGATGTCTCTGCCTTAGAGGGAAATATGACTTGACTCTATGTTGACTATGGAAAGCAACCAATGCAAAGTCCCCCCAACCTGAGAACTGATCAAGGCAATTCTATGCAACAAATATTGATTTGTTGTGTTCCCAGGTGTTTGAGACTGTAGAAAATAAAAGGTATAAAGTTGGGTTCATGTTTATTTGTGAAGCAGTCAGAAAAGCTGTCCCTTATTTAAGATATATTGCCAAGAGTATTCTGGAAAAGTGCAGTCTGTCCATAGAGACGTTATTGTCTGTAGACAGAATCTGTCTGTGAGACATTATTGTATAACTGTACACAATAATGTGAAGTAATGCATTGTTGGTGAGTTCTAGTTACATATTCTCTCAGCATCTCAGTTTTCTCATCCACAAAATGAGCATAACGATAACACCATCCCCAGGTGTTGTGAGGACTGGAAGGGAGAAAGCATAATAGAAAGCTTAGCAAGATTATGTGATCAGTACTGGTCCTTCCACTTCCTCCCTCTCTTATTGCAACTACTTCTATAATGAAAGTGAGTAAAGGGGTTTACATGGGCTACCAAAAGAGAAGCATTTCCCATCCTTTTACAACTCCTTCACAGTTCCACTTGGTCATACATAGAGATTTGCTTAGGCAGAAGTGGGAAGGCAAAGTGTTTTCCTAAGCTCAGAAATGCACAAACTTCCAGAGAGAAAAGACAAGGTATTCCTGGCTACCTTGTAAAGAGAATTCTCATAAACCTCCTTGCTTCCTGTAATAAGCAGGAAGTCACTTCATGTTCAGAGAGAAAACAGCTGACAAATCATCCATCAAAGTCCCAGACTGCTTTAGGGGATTCATCAGTCTCCGTAAAAGGCCTCTTGCTTTCCATGACATATCACTCTATCAAACTGAAGCACTTTCAACACTTTTCTATTGGTTAAACTTATTCCCAGGTCAGCAGCCCAATCAGTCTTGGGCAATCTTAACTCTTACTTCTTTCAAATACCATGATTTGATACTCCATTGCTTGATATTACTGCTAAATATTAAGCCTTCCTACAAGTCAATCTAGTATTGCTCAATCTGTAGCAACCCATTCATTTTTTCTTGCTACCGTCAGAACAAGATTAGACATATCTTCCCTCCAAAGGCAATGCTTGACTTTCCACCAAAATGCTATGCAAGGCCAGGTCAGGGAGTGAAACCAGCACTACAGTGGAATGAGAGGGCCAAGCCCTTAATTATAATTTTTTTCCTGCCATACAAAAAAGATAACTATGTCTGACCACTAGAATGTATGCTTCATGAGGGTAGGGGCATTTGTCATGGTCACTGGTCTACCTCAAGCACTGGAAGAGCAGCTGGCACATAGAAGAAACTCAGTCATTATTGTTGGATGAATTAATTAATATTATTCTTTGTTAAGGATAGCAACGTATAATATGCTATTTCAAATAAGTATTTCTAAAACTGTCTTGAACTTTTTTAGAATCTAAAGAATCACCTAGAAATGTGTGAATAAAAACGCATCAATTAAATTATAATTTACCTTAAATAGTCAAGAGAATAGGAAAACTGTATAGCCATTTATAAATGGCAAATAAGAAATGATAGTTGCCAGGTCTATATCTTCCACACATTTTTTAAAATAACTAGTAATTTTACATTTTCTGACATATCTGGCTTGTCAAAATACTTTAAAAATTATTATCCAGATGCATTTTCTAATTTTGGTGATACTATATTATATGCACTGCATAATTAACCCACTGATTTATCTTTGGGTCCATAGGAATACTTCTTTACCAGCTTTCCTTTATTAACTATGCTTCCAAAGCTTGTATTATACCTTGATTTGCTGAATTTTGTTTGCCTTTACTTTTTTGAGGAGAATGACTTTAAAACATGAGATAAGGGGCCGGCTGTAGCTCAATTGATAGGGTGCCGGTTTACCACATGGGAGGCCCCGGGTTCGGTTCCCAGGGCCTCCTTTTGCGGGCAGACCGCCTTGAGAAGGCAAAGCCACCATGGGCAGGGGAAAGCCGCCATGGGCAGGGCAGGCCGCCCGTGAGCAGGCAAGGCTGCCGTGCGGCAAGCTGACTCAGCGGGTCACCGCAACAGGGGGAGGACGAGCAGACACAGAAGAATGCAAAAATGAACACAGCAAGAACAAGCAGAAGTGGGGGGGGGGATATATAATAATAAAAAAAAAAGAATAAAAAAAAACATGAGATAAGCTTAGCTGTAATTTGTAATACAGTATTAACTGCCTGCCTCTCCTCTCTTTCAAAAAACTATTCTTGTGCACTTTTTTTGTTTAATAAATAATGAGTTTGTATTAGTTCTGTTATTGCATCTAATAACCCTTGAGCCTGATAAGATTTTACCTTTGGATGTATTTCTTTGGTCTTTGATCTGACCTGTATCTTCATTACTCAATTATTAATCTTCATTATTCAACGATCAACTGTATCTTCATTACTCAATTATCAATTACCAGACCAATGAATGGTTACATCAACTTCAGAACATGGGATGAGGGGGATTATGATTTGAGGGAATTTAATGAAGGCATACTCTTTTAGTTGTACTGGCCATGAATTGTTCTTTATCTAAAAATTTTATGTAGCTCTCTGCATCTTGCACAATCTATTATATTGTAGTTATGATAGTGAATAAACTTTAAAACTTTAGAACTAAAGGAGGCCTCTCCTAAAGAAACAGGACTGCAGATAGCCCTGCTTTAAATACATACACAATGTGTGCCTTTCAACAAAGTTTGCTATAAAGCCCATTTCTGTTAAATGGCCATAGTTTCCTCATCAGAAAAATAAAGAGAATAGATTAGTCCCAGGGACTTTCATGCATAGTTGGAAGATGGAAATTAGTAAAAGGTTTGGCCAAAAGTAGAAAAAGATCATTCAAAATTTTAAAGCTAAATAAAAAGAGAATGAAAAAAGGAGACAAGAAAAATAGAAGACTAGGAATAGGGGAAACTATGTGTGTGGTGGTGGTGGGGGTTATATGGGAATTCCCCACACGTGTGGTATGATTTTTCAGTAAACGTAAATCTAAAATTTCTCTTAAAATTAAGTTTAAAAAAAAGATAAATCAAAGAAAGAGAATAGAAGGTCATCAGAGCAAATACATACAGAGACCAAAAATGAAATACATGAGCTATATGGTATAGGAAAATGGGGGTGAGTTCCATTTGATCATTCATTCATGTATTCATTCATTCAACAATGTGCCTACTCCAGGGAAACACTGTGCTGGGAATTTGGGGGTGAACAATTAAACACAGTCCTACCCTCAGGATGATTAGCTTCTATTACAAACCCAAACAAGTTTTGCCCTGCATATTCAATTATCGAGGGCATAAAGTTCATTGGATATTGTAGTTAAACTTAACACCTTATAGAAAATACTGTTTACTCAGGTTTTTTCCCTTTACTCAGGTTTTCTCCTCATTCATATCTGAAGATCAAGAAATATTTGTTTCCCAGGTAATTCCCTAATCTCCCCTTTTGTTTCTGATTTAAAATAGAAATCTATGTTCTAGATACACAATTAATTCTTTCCCTTCTCTCAATTTTGGGTAATATATGAGGGGCAGAGAAGGGGAAATTAGTTCAGTAAACATAGTAATAAAAACTCTCAGCATATCTGAATCCTTTCACCAACGCACTGAAAACTAATTGTGTCCTAAAGCAAATTTGACAAATAGGAATTAAGATGGCCTTTCCATCTTCCTGGCTGCTACTGCTCTCTCATCCACAAGTCCCATAGGCCACGTGGAACTGTATTATTTATTGCTGCATAATTTACCTCTGTGTATTAGTCAGCCAAAGGGGTGCTGATGCAAAGTACCAGAAATCCATTGGCTTTTATAAAGGGTATTTATTTGGGGTAGAACCTTACAGTTACAAGGCCCTAAAGAGACCAACTCAAGGTACCATAACAGGTACTTCCTCACCAAAATCTGCTGCCACATGTTGAAGCAAGATGGCGGGCGATGTCTGTGGGGGTTCAGCCTTCCTCTTTCCTCTTAAGGCTCCATGAGCCCAGCTTCATGCAATCTCAGCTGTAGGCTGGAGGGCTCATTTCTTTCTGGGCTTAACTGCTTTGTTCTCTTCAAAAAGTAACCTATAAACTATTAGGTGAATGGCTCGTCTCTTTACCGGGGGCCACAGGACCAAAGCTGAGAAGTTCTCTCCTTTTCCATGTCTAAGGAGCTCTCTCTATTCCTCTGTGTGTCTCCTTGATTGTCCATTTGCAGAGCCCACAAAGGGGGCAGGGACTGAAACTGAGTTATACCCTACTGACGTGGTCTAATCAAAGCCCTAGACTTAACATAATTTAATCAAAGACATCTCAGCTGACCTATACAATAAAAGTGTATCACAGCCAGAAGACTAGATAAATTTAAAAACATAATCTATCTCTTTTTGATATTCACAAATAATCTCAAACTGCCACACTCCACTCCCCTTACCTTTTTGCCCTAACTTTCTCATAACAGTGTCTTGTTCTTGGTCTTAAATCCAAAAGTCTCAAATGCATGGCCATGAACCCAGTCAAGACCACAGAAATAATACTTTGGGCCTTTAAAGTTTAACCCTTTTCATTGCATTAGCTAATATTTTAAAACTGGGAGATAGCATATAAATCTTCCAGTTTCTCTTGAAAACTGGGAAGAGTTGCCTACAGGATATCAATCAGAGGCTGAAACTTAGTATGAGTAGCAGGGACCAAGTGCTTTCCAACTCACCACAGTTGCCATGTTAAGTTCATGTGTGAACTTGGCCAGGTTATGGCGTCCAGTTGTTTGGCCAGGCAAGCACTAGCCTGCTTGTTACTGTGTGGACATATCCTAGATGTAGTCAGTTGATTGCATCTAGGGCTGCTTACATCTACAATTTACAAAAGAGGTTATCCTCGGCGACCAATCAGGTGAATGTCTGAAAGTGAAAACTGAGGATTTCAGGAGTCAGAAGAATGTCTGCCTCTTCAGTGGCCAGCCAGCTGTTCCTGGGATTGCAACTTCATCTTCATCAGGGTTTCCAGGTTGCAGCCTGCCCTACAGAGTTCAGAGTTCAGATGTCTAGACTTCAGAATCACTTTTTTTGAAGTTTCCAGCTATCTGTCGGCCCTCCAGAGCTCAGAATCTCCAATCCTTACAGTTGTGTGAACCAATTCCTAAATACATATTGTAATATATGAATATTATACATATCCTGTTGGTTCTGTTTCTCTGGAGAATGACCATGTATTGTTACTCTTCTACTACTGTTTTTCTTGTTGTTGAAAAATATTCCCTGTACTAATATCTATAAGAAAAGTTGAAAAATAAAAGATTAACCAAATAGACTCGTTTTTTTTTTAATTTCTGGGGTTAGAAATTATTTTCTACAAAAGGTGAGGTAGTAAATATTTTAGGCTTTACCAGCTATACTGTCTGTGTCACAGCTACTCAACTCTGCTGTTGCTGGAGAGCATGAAAGTTGTCATAGGCAAAATGTGAATGAGTGGGCCAGGCTGGGTTCCAAAAACTTTGTTTATGAAAAATGCTGGTGGACTGGATTTGGATCATAGTTTCCGGGCCTGGATGCCTTAGGAATGTGAGTTTGTGACCTCTACCATAATCCCATCTCAGCTTCATCTTCTACCTTTTTTTTTCTGTTTCTTTTCCCTATCACTCTGGAGTTCTTTTGTTAATGTCAATTTTTATTTCTAAACAGCCATCATTAGATATACTTTTTAAAGTTAATTTTCTGTGCTAAGGAAAGTCAGTCCATCTTGGGGAGCAAGCCAGCACAGATCTCAAGAACAGTGGAATAGTAGGTATGCAGGTACAATTTTGCTGCTCTCTTCCTCTACATCTTTGATGTTTCCACACACAGCCTAATAAAATAAGGCAAGCTGACCTCAATTAGCTGTATTAGCTGTATTTATCCTTCCCTGTCCCACACATGGATTATTCGTTCAAGTCATTCTGGACTGCTTGCCATTTTCTAAGCATAGACAATACATTTTGGTCCCCATTCCTTGGATTAAGCTTCCCATTGTCTAGAACAGAAGGAAGTTAGTTTAAGGGGAATCCAGCTCTAGCCATATCTCAGGGACTTACTGAAATCACATCATCACCATAAAACCTTGTGGGATTCCACCAGTTATCTTTAAGATCTTCAGATTCAGTGTTCCCTTAGCATAAGTAGAACACATATTAACAGGATGAAGCATATGAAATTGCCAGGTTTTTTTGATAAAAAATGACCAACATCATGTGATTCAACTTAATGTATTCTGCTTGATATAAATAAACATTCCTCCTCCATTGGAATATAAAATCCTTGACATCAGGGGCTGCAGCTCAATCAGGTTGCTACCCTCCTCGGTACCTAACACAAGGCCTTGCTCAAAGAAGGGGTTCAACCAACGTTTGTTGAATTGCCATGCTGAATTAAAAATAACAGTGATAAGTGAGGAATGAAGACAGTGTAAACTCTCTAAATTCCTTTCAACTACTACTAGGAGGCTGGCCTTCATTCCTGACCTAGATGACCTAAATTTATAAAAATAGTACCTGCGGAGAAAAAAGAGAGCAGAGTCGTAGTTTAAAAAAAGTGCATCGGCATTTCTCTGACTGCTGAAATTCTGCTACATTCACAGGGTGACAGTGGCCCAGATGTTGTCATCTGATTAAGTCCATCTGAACCAGAAATACTGTGAAAAGCCTGAGGAAGTTCCTGGTATTTGGAGTATGAAAAACTAATGGGAAGCCCGAGTAAAATGGGTAGTGTTTTATTGGCTGTCTTAGATCCTCAAGTTCTTTTCAAAAGGAGAGCAAAAAAAGAAATCTGTTAGCAATACAGTGCTTGCCACATTCCTGTTGCTAAGCAAAGGGAAGCTAGGGAGAAGAGGAAAAGCTGAAGGGCTGTGAATCAGGGGCAGTAAAAGTCTAATCACCTCTTGGTGTTATGCTTGACTGGCTTGCTGGGGGAAGGAAGGCAGCAGTTTGAACTGGCATGTCCAAAGGCTCAGAAATGTAGTCCCAGTATTCACAAAGGAAAATGCTTCCACTGTGAAGCTGGCAGTTAAAAAGATACGATCTCAGTTGTAGGAAAGAAATGATAAGGTAACCTCAAACAGCCTCAATGAGCTCGCAGGTATTTTTTTTTCCAGTGTGGTAATAAAACGACGACATAATAGAAAAATTATGACCAGTCAAATAGCTATGTATTTTTAAATAATGGTAACATCATCTTTCATCTTAAGAATATTTTTGTTACAGATGTGTTAAAATGTAAAGTCGTTTTTTTTTTTAGTAATTTGAAAAAAATGTAAGTTTAAAACTTAAGAAAGTATATAGGAACCTTACTGTTTCATCTCGCCAAGGGTCCTTTAGGTCATTTTGAAGAAACGAGAAATTAAAAGGGGCCCTTGGATTCTTTGGAATGAAGACACCAAGGCAGGAAAGATGGAAAGAGAGAGGGAAGGAGAGAGGGAGAGAGAGAGAAAGAACCTACAAGTAATTTACGAACTATGCCATACTGTCTTTATCCTAAGAATAATTTATTTACCAAAGCAGTGGAAAGAAAATCTTTAGAAATTTGCAAGGAAGGTAGGAGAGGGCAATATTAGAATTCTCCATCAAGTATAATTGCTCTGCTCCCCTCCCCACTTCCATTCCCACCAGTTGATACCAATTAATTAGCATTCCCAAGTCCATCCAAATGTATTAGCACCAGACCCACAATTTATCTTTCTTATTCACAAGTGTATCAAAAGAGACCTTGTCAAATGCTCGCAGATATGATGGGCAATGAAACCATCCATTCCACGTTTATAGTATGTCAGGAAAGGCCTGTCTAATTAAGGTCTTGGCAAGCAATAAATCAAAAACAGGGAAAAGGCTGAGGACAGAGGAGCAAATGAGCTCCACAGGTCCTGCACAGATGGTGAGTCTCCAGATGGGGAATTATAGGAGAAGTGGAAGATGGGCAGCTGCCTGCAGACGCACCAGAGCAGGGAGAGACAAGCAGATCCACAGGAGCAAAGCTGAGGAACAGAGATGCTAACCATGACCAGGTCAGGAGCCTTCTGCTTGCTGCTCTCCCAGGGACTAAACTTTCCCATCAGGTTTCATCCCGGTGACTAGCTCTGGGACTCTCTGCACTATCCTTTGTTGGTCCCCTTAAACCATGCCCACAACTTTTAAATAACCCGCTTATTAAATTCTCCCTAAATTTCCCGGATTGAGCCAATACATGTCTCCTGTTGGGGTCCTTACTAATACATCATCCCAGTCATGAATGCAAGGATAAACGTGGCCACACCAGTGCAAAGGGCCCCGTTACCCACCACCAGAAGCCAACCTTCCAACTGATATCTAACATGTCATTAGCATTGCCACGTCCATCTAAATGTGATAACATCATGTCCTTATTTCTCCTCCTTGTTCACAAATATGTCATTGGACACCTGGACAAATACTCACAGACCCAGGATCCTACGTTTATGGTATGGCTTTACTGTGCCTCTAACCTCCTAATCCAATTTACCTTTTCTAAAAGGGAAATGAAACCACTATGGTCTCATCTTTCTCAGCGAATCCACAAAATTTTTTAGTGATCATCTCTAACCTGCCTTAAAGTTCACTATCTTTTTCATTAATCTATTCCAGATTCTTGCTCATGACTGGCTCCAAGCCACCAATCTAATTTATTTATAAATCAGGGAACTGAGCCTCTTTTTAGAAATCACATCAACCTTTGGCCAATTACAAACTTCCTACTCCTCTCCCATTCATCAATCTATGAAATAAGAGAGATAAATATAGTATTAGATTTATCATGCCATTATATAATTAATTCATCTTGCATTTGTTTCACCTAGTAGACTGGGAGGCCCTAAGGGCTAGGATTGTATCCCATTCATCTCTACTTCTCAGGCGCTTAGCAAAAGCTCAGGGTATTATAGATGCACTATAACAGTTTACGGAATTGAATTTAAAGCACCAATGGGGTGTTTTAAAATTTCCTCATATCTTTGGGCTTCAGTGTCCTCCCACTAGTATTATATCCTATCCAATCTAATATTTACTCCCTTTGATAGCGAAACTGTCATGTGTTGGAGGAAGACAAGTAAAGCCTGACTCCTTCCTGAGATCAGCTTATGGTAGAAACACCCCATTCATCTTCTTGTTTTGAACATAATCATTATAAAGCTTTTCTTATCTTCAACATTTTCAGCCACCCCCCATTTTTTCCCGGCCTTTTGACACATTTCCTGCAGCCTCTGATGCTTGTTCTTGCCTACCCAGCTCTTCTCCCAGCATTAGTTCAAGTCCTTTTCCTCTGTGTGTTCATTAGAGAACTCTTCAACCAGTCATTTATATACAGGGCAACTTCCCTTTTCCTTCCTCATCACAATCCATAGCTATTATTCTATTTGAATTTCAGTTCTGAGAGTCTCCCAATTTATTTAGCAGCCTTTTCATTTTGGGCCAAGCTGCTGTATTGTCCACAAAGTTTTTTTTGGCATGGAAGGAAAAAATCTATTCTCCACTGGCAATGATGTGGATCTTTGGGATCCAGAGTTTTGAATACAGTTCATACAAATAAAGCAGTTCTGAAATTGCCTTTGGACTATTGAATAGTTTCTTTTTTGAAGTGCATTTTTATTAGTGCAGGAATAAGCCCAGGCCTGGTTTGAGGAGAACAAGGAGCAGGGAGAATGAAGATTTTTTTCTCTGTATCTGAAGTTCTACAGGTTTTCAGATTGGGCTCTGATGATCTAAAAAGAGAGGATCTGGCAGGAAGAGTAGGTGACAACAATTGCAATCTCAAACAACATCTGTTGTGTGAATAGCGACATTTATTGTCACTTTATAGGTTTGGGTTTGCAAAGCTAATCTGTAAAGCTGTTTATTCCTGCCTCGTGGAAAAGAGCTCTGGACTAATGCAAGGAGAATGGCGTTCTGGTCCCAGTTCTGTCACTAACTCACTGACCTAAAGCTGGCCCTTTACCTCCCTAGGTGTTAATTTCCTCCTCTTAAAATTATGTGAGCTATACTGAATGTTACTAACATCTTTCCCAGCTCTGATACTCAGTGATTCTCGGAAAGAAGAAACTAGGTTATGGGGGTGCTTTTTTAGATTGGAGCAAATGAGCTAGTGCGACAGGTTGTGTGCATCCAGGAGTAGAGCATTTTCTTTTTAATTCAGCCTATGAATGAAGAACATGATGCAGGCCACAGACAGATTTGGGTTCAAATTCTGACCATGCTATCTACCAACTCGATGACTTTGGGCTAAAGAAGCCTGGGGCAGAGTTTCCTCATCTGTAAAAATGTGGATGCTAATATTACCTCCGTCATGAGATTGTGTTGACGGTTAAAAGTAAAAACACATGTAATGTGCCTAGCTCAGTGAATATCATGTGGTAAGGGCTCAATAGATGTAGCAAAATTAAAATAACTGTTGAAGAATTAGTACAGATGTAAGAACTCCTAAAGGGTCAGAAAAGATGTTGACTCATTTTATCATTGTGTTAGAAGATATCTACCCCTAAGTTAGCATAATTTTGGCCCAGAAACTTCTCCTTAGTTCCCTAAGAGGTTAGTACTTTTATTGTCTCAACCTTTTATTCCTTTAAGCAGGGAGTTTGTGCCACTGACTACCAGGGAAGCTCTGGCATTTTCCATCTAAGTTACACAAAGTAGGACTCTCATGGTTTCAAGGTTATATTCCTTTTGATGTTTTCCCAGATCCCAAGTTATTTTTTCTTATGGAGAGGTATTTCTTCAATTAATAAATACATTCTGCACACTTACTCTGTGAAAATATTGTCCCAGGCACTGAAGAGGACACCAAGATTTAAAAGAGAGTTCCGGGCCATAGGAGACACTGAGGTAATGAAATAAATATAAAATCATGGATTTTGTTCAAGGAGAGTAAGAAAAGGCAGAGTTAAAGTCCCTAATGTTATGAGGCTACAAAAGCTACAAGGAAGGATGGGACATTTGCGATAAACCTGGAAGAATGAGTAACATTTTATGAGGCAAAATTGGTAGAGGAGGGCTGTTGGAGAAAAAGGAGTCCCACAATCAAAGGTATGGATTTCAGGAAGCATCAGGGATAGAGAACAGCAGTAATTCAATTTGGCTTTGTAAGGTTTATCAGAGGAGATAGCTGGGAGCCAATGAACATTCTTCAACACTGGAGAATATGATCTGAGAGGGGCAAAAGTGGTATTTATATTTTATTTAACAACCAAACCACAGACCATTCATTCAGCAGAACAGATTGAATCCCTATGATTTTCTAGGCGAGTGACAGTTTCTAATGTATAAACTAGAAATTTCTGTGACAGCATCTAAAATAGTACCTACTCAGATGTAAGAGCCTCGGGGCCACTCGGGCTTTAGGTCTCAAAACACATTCTGTACCTTCCTTAGGTCTTTAGTTACCAATACCCAACATCACCTGGCAGTTTCTTGGTGCCAGACATTCTGAATTTACTCCCCATACTAGCCCTAAGAGGTAGATGCTATCATTATCCCATTTTACAGCTGGAGAACCAAGGCTCCTAGATGTTAAATGGCCTGCTCAAGGTTTTACAACCAGAAACTCATGGAGCCAGAATTCAGGCCCATGTCTGTCTGGTTCCAGAATTTGAGCTCTCAACCACTATGTTATATCTCCTCCTTAACCACTTCTCCAGCCCCTGCAAACACCAAAACTCCTTAATTAAAGAGAAGAAGAAATAAGATCCAAGAATATCATTCTCAACATCTTGTTTCTCCACCACAGACCTGTCCAGCATTCACACGCTGGCACCAAGGCATCAACTTCACTCTCTCTCTCAGCACAGAAGAAGGTGCAAAGATATTTTTAAAATTGGAAATAATTTCACACATTATCTAAATGTGTAAGAAAAACTAAATGCCTAATGCCTCTATTTAGCTGTTTGGCTAAGTGTGCATTTCATAACCTCCTTACACTGGTCTGCTATAAAAGGAATATCTGGGAAGCCCCAATTTGAACTTTTGTATATACTTGTTAGTGTGCTATTAGGGTCAGAAGGTGTTAAAATTGGTTCCCTGCTATTTATTTCTGTACTTTCTTGAAAAAAATCTTATGAAATCTGCCTTGTTGCTGCATTGTTTTCATATGTTTCAATATTTTTATTATTTACTTCTCGTTTCTGGGTTACAGATGCTATTTAAGAACCAAATTCTTTTTGCAGGGTTAGAGATGGGTGTGAGCTGATATTTTAGTTAAGAAGAGAATTCTATTTTAATTTCTTTCTACAGAGCAGCTGGCCAAACTCCAATTTTCTAATATTGTTTATCATGTTTTCTAAAGCCATAAAGTTATTGTCCAAAGAGATTTTATTTCAGTATTTATATAACCCCAAATTGTTTTCATTAGATTATCCTTCATTGATTATCTCAAGATAGCTCTATTATGGTTGATTTTACTATTTAACTTTGGTGCTACACACACCTAAATGAGGAAAATACTTCAAGATTTCTTTATGAGAGAAAACAAATGAGTTGTCTAATTGCAAATGTAAATATTTAAACTTTAGGACCATATTCTAGGATCTTCATGGCAGGCCTTTATACTTGAAATGTGAAGGCCCTATTTTGAAATTATGCATGACAAACATTTTTAAATAGGAACAAAATTGTTTATGGTGACTCAACAAACTACAACAATGAAAAATGGATTCTCTCCAACATATGATTTTGTATTCTATTACTACTTTGTAGGTGAATCAGTGCTTTCCAGGCTACAATGAAGATATTCATGTTTCTAACTTAAGCAGCAGGACTTAGAAAATGAGTTCACTACAATTCTTACTTTTGAGGGCTGGAGGTATACTCATTGTTCAAAAAAATAGAAGAAATTATATTTGCCTACCTTAAGGTTTAGCAATGAGTAATTCCAATGAAATCTTACCTGCTCTACCTGGAAAATACTTAAGAATAAAAGATAATAAAATACTCAAAGAAAAAAAAGATAAGTAAAGGATAAATGAGATAAATCTGTAATTCATATGAGGCAATAATAAAGTCTAAGGCTGCTTTTGGTTGTCTACTTGGAAGTCTCAGGGATTTAACCTTACCAGGGATCAGGCCCTGAAATACTGAAGTCAGTAGTTTGATATCATCCCAGAAATCCTTGCAATTTCATAATTAGAACTTTCTCTATTCATAGATATTTTAGAGATTTACTGTGGCAAACATTTTAAATTTATCAAAATATCCTTTATTTAGCTAACTAATTATTCTCAAAGACCTAAGGACTTCAATTTGCATCTGTCTTTTGTCGTAGGGAAAGCCCATGTTGAGTGTTGGTGCCAGCTAATGCTGTATATCTAACCACCTGCTACACCTGTTAAGGATTCTTGTAAGGGGTGAGCTCTATTCGCTCTACCCACTAAATTATGTCTATCTGTTCTAACATTCAGGGGCCATTAAAATGTTTAGCCTTGTCTAACCGATAGGCAACTGAACATGCAAATGTGCCCAAGGCCCCGTGGAAATGGACTCTTATGACATCCCCAACTAACCTTTTTAAGTGCCCTTAGTCTTGTGCTTTCACGCAGCACACATTTTTGAGCAACTCTTTTGTACAAGTAGCTGGCCCTGGCCCTGTGGAGGCCAAAATATGAATGTGTGGATCAGATGGCCATTTTGTAATGAAATCAGAACAAGGGGATTGGCATGGTGAAACAACTATCTAATGTCATCAGGCAAAGAAGTTGGATTCATTCACGCATTATAGGGATGAACTACCCATAAAAATGGAAATATTCAGGATCTATAGCCTCAAGTTAGTGAATCTATAAAATGTATTTAAATATGGACACTCAAACGTGTATGGGGGCGCTATTAATAATGATGCTAGAAGAGATATGGACTGGACATTCATGGGCACCCAGAAGGTCTGGCCATCCTAGCTAAAAGCTTCCACGTTCCTCTTCACTTTGAGAATATCTTTGGGACTTTACTGGGATGGAGACTGCCCAGCCCCCTTCTAATTGACATGTTATTTATTATGCAGGTCACTTAATTCATCCAGGTTTCTCTGAAATCTGACAGAACTGGAAAGAACCTATCTCTTTAGGTAAATTAATAGATCATCTATTCCATGGACCAATTTTGCATTGAGAATGCAAACTGCTTCCCTTATTTACAAGTTCATGGGGAGACAGAAAAGGTACCACAATATGGATGCAAATATTGACAACAAAGATAAGTGATACCAAAGGAAGTAGTGCCCATTTCCGTACTATGTGTAAAAACAATAAAATGGCATTTGAATTATCAGTGTAACAGTTTATACCGGCATAGGACTGAAAGATGATCATATTTACTGTTTAATTTGCCCTCCCACGCCTAGGAGGTAGCCAGGCAAATGACTTGTGCACATCAGCAGCATCAGTGCCACCTGGGACCTCATTAGATATTCCAAATCTCTGTCCTACCCCAGAGCTTTTACACTAGAAACTGTGGGCGGGGTCCAGTAAGCTGTGGTTTAACAAGTCCTCCAGGTGATTCTGATGCAAAATCAAGTTTGAGAACCACTGCCCTAGGCAAATAAGGAGTAGCCGCAAATAACTGACCCGCCCCATGTTATAAATATAATTGATTCTTCTTTTTAAATCAGTTTTAACCATTTCCAGTGGAATTTTTTAAATAAATTGCTTTACATGCTTTTCTGTTTTCTTAGAGACAGGGTACATGATTTAACCCGATGATAGTCCTAATTTAATTATTTTTCTCCTTTTCATTTTTATGTTTCCCTGTCACTTGTTCAATCAGAAATTAATAGAATATTAGAATATTCTGTGAAGAAAATAGAAAATCAAGCTTCTTTAATTTTATTTGAAAGTGATGATAAGACTTTGGAAAAAGCCTTGTGAAGGAATGGCTTCAGTAGTGGGCCTTCAAGAAATCCATATCCAGAGCCTTGAGTGAAGAAAACAAAGAACTAACTAACTTCCAGAGAAGGTGGATGGAAACTTACAAGAGAATATTTAGAATGACATAATATTTTCAAAGAACAGGAGTTAGTTTTATTTTGCAAGATGCAAAGTAATTTAGAACATATTGCCTAACAGTCACTTACACCTAACTACGCACTCTATAAATATTTG
>PVKH010005925.1:0-21563 GCA_004027955.1 Chaetophractus vellerosus
AAATAATTGGAAGAACATTCCATGCTCATGAATTGGAAGACTAAATATCACTAAGATGTCAATTCTACTCAAATTGATATACAAATTCAATGCACTCCTGATAAAAATTCCAAGCATTTTTTAAATAAATGGAAAACATAATTATCAAATTTATTTAGAAGGTTAAGGGGTTCTGTATAGCCAGAAACATCTTAAAAAAGGAAGAGTGAATTTGGAGGATTCTCATTTCTGGACTTTAAGTTGTATTACCTAGCTACAGTGCTGAAAACAGCATGTTACTGGCATAAAGACAGACACATAGACCAATGGAACCGAATTTATGGTTAAAAAACAGACCCTCACATCTACAGTCAAGGGATGATGTTAAACCCACCCAGCTTAGGCAGAACAGTCCATTCAACAAATAGTGCTGAGAAAATTGGATATCCTAAAGAAGGAATGACGACCCCTATCTCCCACCTTTTACAAAAATTAACTCAAAATGAATCTAAAACCTAAATATTAAAACAAGAACCATAAAGCTTTTAGAAGAAAATGTAGTAAAATATCTTCAAGACCTAGTGGTGGATGGTGGATTCTTAAAGGTGATAAAAGGAGGACTGAGATGGACTATTGATATTCAATGTATGTAGAAATTTGAATTAGCTTTACTGTAAAAGTATGGAAATGAACAGAGTTAATGGTAACATATTATATTGAGTAACAGCTGGTTTATAAATGGGGATGTGGCTGAAAATGGTATTCTAAGAATGTAAATACCAATTTACAGAAAGCTAGAGAATAATCTAAGGACTGAATAGCACAGTAAGCTCAGAGGTGGATGAGAATTGTGGTTGATTGTACAGATGCAAGAGTGTCCTTTGTGAGCTAGAGCAGATGTACATCAGTATTGCAGGGAAGTGGGAATTTGGAGAAGCATGGGAAAAATACAGCTGGAGTGACCTATGGAGTGTGGTTAACAGTAATAATGTAATATTCTTGCATCTATGCCAAAGATGTACCATATTGATAATGGAGGAGTATGGAAAATGTGTGCCAAATGTACACTGTGTATCTGGTAATAATCACATGACATTATCTCATAATCTGTAACAAGTGTTCCATCACAGTGTGGTGTGTTGATAGAAGGCTGTCGTTTGGGAATTCTGCACATGTGCACGATTGTTTTGTAAGTTTACAACTTCTGTCATAAAAATATATTTAAAAAATAATAATAGGGTGGGTTGAGGGGGAAAGTCACCAAATGTAAGATAAGGACTATAATTAGAAGCAGGATTTTTCTTTCATAATTTGCAACAAATAGCTCATGATAATGCAATGTGTTGGTTGAAGGGCGATGTATGGGAGTCCTGTATAATGTTATGAATGGTTGTTTTGTAAGTTCACAATTTTTACTATATACTTATTGTTTATGTATGTTCATGTATAAATTATATAAAAATAAGAATAACAATAGGTTGAGTTGGGGGAAAATATGTTGGTTAGTAGTAATATTTTGAGGATGCTCTTTAATCATTAGTTAAAAATGTTAAACAACAATGCAAGGTATTGGTGGTAGGGTGAGGTATGAGAGCCCTGTATGATATTATGTATGTCTGTTTTGTAAGTTCACAACTATTGCTATACACTTATTGTTTATGTATGTTCATGTATGAGTGATATACTTCAATAAATTAAAAATATTAAAAAGTGAATAGAATGAAAATTGTCTTCCCATTCGTGTTCTCATTCCCCATTTCATTTCCACTGCTACCTCCAAACCTGCTATACATAACCTCTATTTTTAGTTTCTAATATTTCCCTTCAGAAGTGCTCTATTTAAGCACTTAGAAATTATTTTGCCTATCTTCCTTTTTACACTAATAACATATTATCAACACTTTTCCTCTAATAAAACAATTTCAACAGATAATTTCTTCTGGATGGATAACTTTAGTTTATATACGAATAAGCATAAATATTCATTTAATGACTTAACTAAAGATCTTATCTGTTTACAATCATTGGCATCAAGCATGTGTTCACATAAATGATGTGATATTTTCAATGTATATTTAAATTAGGCAGTAAGAGAGTAACAAATAGTTATTCTAATTGAGAATAAGAATTAAGTTTATTCATTTTTAAAGAGCTTACATCCAGGATATCAGTATTTAATACCAAATGAAATATTTGAGTCATTGAAGTTCTGGGGTGGAAAAGATATAGTTGTACAGAGATATTTCACTTTAAATCATAGACATTTTAAAAAGCATATTAAATATTAGATCACATAATAATGCATATAATCTGACAGCAGTTTGAAAGGGAAGGAAATTGCATCCTGTAATGATTGAAAGAGTTATAAGAAGTCAAACAGTTCATAGAGGATGAGGCAGATCTAGAAAATAGAAGGTAAACCACTAGCACAATGTCTGTGCCAAGGGAGCACTCAATAAGAAGAATAAATAAATAGATCAGACAGGCTGGCTCCTCAAATTCAGTGTCCCTTTCTCTGTATTTTACTGATTCAAGTAATGTATATCAGAAAGGTAACATTTAACCTTATTTTCTCTAAGCTGATTGTATTGTTAATGCAATAGGAGAAAGCATTCCTTTTAAACCAATTACACCCCCTTTAATAAGAAAATTCAATATTTCCTTTATTTATATTTACATTTGGGTTTGTTTTTTTATTATTTTTCTGCAGAAGAAGATTTTTATCTAAGTGTTATGAAATATACGGAAAACAGGTAAACCACTTTTAGCCACATAAAATATATATCAATATTATAGAACTCTGAATAGTCACCTATAATCAGACACTACTTAATCACTGATATATTAGGTGTAGATCTGATAACTGACAGGTGCATGTCGACTATCTCTAGAGCCCAAACTGTTCTCACTGGTTTATAGAGGATTTCTTCACATACAAATTCTGAAAAGCAAGCAGTAACTGGTTAAAAGTGTATTCTCTTAATTTTCCACCTAACTTTATCTCAGGCTATTACCTTAGTAATAAGGTTCATGTAGAAAGAAGGCCCTGTAAGGAATTTGACTGACCTAAGCTCGCCAGTGCCCAAATCCTATTTGCCAGAAAAAGAATCAGACTTATCATTTGGAATATTATCTAAAGAAAATAATTTATTTAATGTGCACCAAAGATGTTACATTAATATATCAACAACGAATAAAAATAAATTAATTGAAAACTAGCAGAAATCTGGAAATCTGGGACATAGTTAAATAACTACTGATCTGAATAGGGTGGTGTTTGGGGTAGAGAAGGGAAGAAGGAGAAAAAGTTTAATGCTATATGAGGAAGTAGAGTGTAATCTATGATTCTGCTGTGATCCTGTCACTGTTCAAAGCATTTTACATATATAAACATACTGAACTTGCATATTCTTTTATTATTGATCTAGTTTATAAAAGTTAATTAAATATATGTGAAATATAGAAAATTCAGAAGAAGAAATTTAACTATGGAGTTTCGAAATCATTTTGTATATTAAAAACAACTGATAAATGTTAGAAAGAGAATTACATAAACTATCACTGATTTTCAAGGTGAAATGTTTTGAATAAAGTAAATATTATCAGTAACGATTTGAATAAACTAATTTAGTCTTAAAACAAGTGGTAGTATTTTATATGGCAGGGATTTAGAGAAACTGAATCAGACATATATGCTAATAATAGTATAAAATGGCATAGTGACTCCGGAGAATATTATCAGTTTCTTACAAAGCAAAACATACATTTACCATACAACCCAGAAGTTGTAATCTTGGGGTGTTTATACCAAAGAAATGAATATTTATGTTCACACAAAAACATATACACAAATATTCACTGCAGCTTTATTCTTAGAATCCCAAAATTGAAAACAACTCAAATATCTTTCAACAGGTGAATGTTTAAACAGTCTGTGTTGCATCTATACGATAGTATGCTAGGCAGCAATTAACAGAAATATTCTATTGATAGGCATCTCAAGGATATTATGGGGAGTTAAAAAAGATAGTCTCAAAAGGTTACATATGGGGGGTGGATGTGGCTGGAATGGTTGGGCGTCTGTCTCCCATATGGAGGGACCTGGGTTCGATCCCCAGGACCTCCCAGGAAAAATAAAAGAAAAATATAGAAGGCACATGGGCTGTGAGGCCCTGCAAGCGGATGAGCCCCCAGGCCCCACCCATGGGTGCGCTGTCAGGCCCCATGAGTGCGTGCGCTGCCAGGCCACGCAGAGCCACACAGCAAGCTGATGATGTAAAAAGAGAGTGACACAAGGGAGACCCAAGAAGAGACATGGCAAAAAACCAGGAACTAAGGTGGCACAGGTGACAGAACGTCTCTTTTCCACATTGGAGGTTCCCAAGATTGAATCCCGATGAAGGTAGAAGAAGGATAAGAAGAGAGGGCAGGAAACAGACACAGAGAATTGTCAAGCAAATAGACACAAAAACAGCAAAAAGGGGGGGGAGGGGTAAAAATGGATAAAAGTAAATAAATTAATTAATTAAATCTTAAAAAATAATGTTTACATATAACTTCTGTACAAAACTGAAGAAAAGAAAATCAACAACTTTTCTTTCACCCATCAGAAAACTGGTCACAGGGAGAGCTGTCCCCCTGAAATCTAGAGAGAGAAGCAAATCCAGGAGCCAAGTCAAGATATGCTTATCAGGACAGAAGCTGCTGAAGCTGAAGTGGTAGGACCACTTAAATGGTAATTTTAATGAATTGCTAAAGGAGTGTGGACTAGTGTGAAAGTGAGAAACTCCTGGGGGTTGCAGTTTTAGGGGAAACCCTTTACATACCATCTTTGCTGGTTCTCTGGGAATTCCACCAGGTTCTCATGATAAAGAACCAAGAAAGATTGCCTATCGGTTCTGGCAAGAGAAGGGAAAAGCAACCATTGTGAAAAATTCCTACAGCTTTCCCCTTAACAAGACCGATTCTCCAAAGGAAATGACTTTACCAGGTCATTATCACAGCAGGATTTACCACATTATAGCCCCCTCTAGTCTTCCTGTCTCAACTAAGGTGGGTAAAACAGCCAAGACTTGCTGAGGTTCAATCATTAGATTGTAGAGCATTTCACCTCCCCCACACTTTATCATCACATCAACAAGGGTTTCAATATATTAACAGTGGACTGAAGCTGAAGGAGATATTAAGTAAGCCCCAAGAAAAGAGTGAGGACAAAATCAAGAACAGTAGAGGAAGTTGAAACCACCAGCACCGACAACCATAGCAAACATTAAAAACAGTGGAACTCCCAGCCAGATTAACATAAAATCTCACATGAAATACCTATTTACTTCGATCTCTATTATCCAATAAATCATGTCTAGCTTCCAACAAAAAATTACAAGGTGTGTTAAAAGTCAAAGAAAAATTAGCCTGAAGAAGCAAAGCAACATTAAAACCAGACTCAGATATGACATGGAATTATTAGGCAGAGAACTTAAAGTAACTGGTTAATATGTCAAAGGTTGCATATTGCATGATATAACACTCTTGAGATAAAATTATAAGATAGAAAACTGAGTAGTGGTTGACGGGGTTAGGGGAGATGGTGGGTGGGTGTGGGTATAAACAAAAAATAAGGGAGTTTGTGGATAGAGCTGTTTGTACCTTGACTGTGGTAAGAAATTGCATAGTGCTAAATACACAAACCTCATACACAAACATGCAAATGAGTACATGTGAAACTGTTAAAGTATAAATAAAAATCTGTAGGCTGTGCAAATACTTTTCTTGTGATATTTTACTACAGTTATGCAAATGTTACCATTATGGAAAACTGGGTGAGATATACACAGGCCCTCTCTGTACAGATTTTGTAACTTCATGTGAATTTATATCTATAAATATTCCAAAATAAAAAAGGTTTTTAAAAGTTAAATAAAAATATATGTCAAATATACATTTCAGGACAGGAAATTTAAGCTCTGTGTTTCAAGGTAACTTTTATATTAAAATCAACCAGTAAATGCTAGCAAGAGGGTAAAATAAAATAATGGTTTTCAATTGTGAAATACATTGAATTTGTTTTTAACACAGTGTGCCAAAGAAACAGAAGGTTGCCAAAAAACAGCAACAAACAAAACCAAAAAAACCTTTTTTCTTCAAACTTAATTTTGGAGTGTATTTTTGAAAGTTATTTGCTGGTATAATCTTAAAAAAGTAATGGAGCCATATTTTAAATATTCTTTTTAGGAGAAACAAAGAAGGTATTGACTACTCTAGATTATTTCCTCCCAGACATGCTGTTGATTGTGCTGTAAAAGGACAACAATCCCCAGTTTGGATTTGTCCAAACTCTGACCTATGATCTCAATATGTGAATATTTTTCTGCTTGTTAAGCTAGCAATAATGACGCGACTTAGAACATCTTATTTGTATATTTGACAGTTTTTAGTTGACTGCGTTTCAAAGCAAAACTACTCTGAAATTTACAAAGTAAAAAAAAAAATGTAGCACAAATTTACCAAAATGCAGATAAGCTTCATATTCATAATTTTGTAGATGGACATAAACAGAAGTGAGTGTGGAGTATGGCAGGTGGTGAGGCATTTAAATTTTTTAAATAAAATAAATTAAAATTTTAGAAATTTTAGTGCAGAAAGAAATTATAGTGTCCCTAAATTCAGTAACATTAAGTTGGTGATGATTCTATATCAAACCTGCTCTTGACTTCAGGAATGTAATTTGCTACAAACAAGGTGGGATTAAGAAAGGGTAAAGCAAAGAGAAAATTGACAAATTTGAAAATATAGATAAGGATAATTTAGTGAAGATTTAAGAGCCATTCCTTGCAAAACTATAAAGTGATGTGTACATTACAAAGTACTAGGAAAAAGTAAAAAATAGGAAACTATATTAATGTAGCAAATATTTTTTTCAGTTTAGTAAAACAAAATATGATATAATGTATGACTACTATTAGCCATCATTTTTATCCTGATTATGAATAATAATACTGATACTTACAATGATTTATACATATCAGTACAAATAATTAAAATGGTCTGATAGGTAGGATTTCAATACTGCTTTTAGATATAGGAAAATAGGCTCAGAGAGTTTAAGTAAGCAATAAGCGTCATAAACACTTGAGATGCTCATACTACTACCTGAATCCAGGTCACTATGTTTCAGAGTCTATGTTCTTTACAAATGTAAATTTGTACATGTAAACTAATTTTGCCCAATTTGGTCCTGCAGGTACAGCTATTGCTTTCATTCCTCTTAATCTTAGTTCTCCAGCAACAATACAATGAAAGCATTCCCTTTTATGCTCCTAGATATTTGAAAGGTTTCCAAATTTTGTGGAATATTAGTCTTCTTTTCTCTTCCTGATATTCTCATAGGGCAGGCAAGAATATAATTGTCACTCATATATAATATGAAACTAGTAAAATTTTGCATATTGAAGTTATTATAATTATGTTGGATGCTTTTCTTTCTACTATAATATTACCAACTACCCATGGTAAAGAAAGTTTTATTTATTTTTGTCTTTGGACGAACTTATTTCTCAGTATATAGAATAATCCAAAGGTTGAATCAATTAATAGATGTGATGCAAAGTCACTGCAAATGCATAGTTTTGCTTAAAAGGCTTTTATCTTTATAGCTGGGTAGAATTAATCAATGTAACAGTATGCCAATCATTTATTTGCAGAGCAGCATGTACAATCCTATGTTATTAAGTAATAAGGTAAATGTCCTGCAATTTTTCAATTGAAAAATGCTCTACAATTGAGCTGTTTTTGTGAATGCCATATATTTTCTTACTTCATTACATAATATCTGTGAAGAAAAGGGACTGTACCTATTTTACTTGGTTTTGTAAGATAAAGTAGGACAGGATCGTAATATTCTCTATTCTAAAGACAGTGTAATCTTGAGTAAATGGACCCTGATTTAACAAAATGGACTCAAATTTTGTATGTGACCTCAAACAACACTCTACATTTTTACAAAAAAAAAAAATCAGCAAGAAAAGAAAAATAAATGACCTACTTTTTGCTATGAATGCTTGTCGGGGGGTAGGGTGGGCGCAGATAAAAGCTAGTCATATGACAATCTTGAAAATTTTTACCATAAATTCATTTTCTCTGTGTCCAATTCATCTTCATCTTCTTCAGCTTATTTTTTAATTAAAATGCCATGCATAAAAATATTTTATTAGTAACATTTTCTATTTGGTAAGTTCAACAATGTGGAGAGGAAATTAGTATTGTGCATTCGTCCATAGTTCTCCTAGAACAGTATGTAGATTTTGATTTCCACATCTGGTCAAGAAGAAGTAATAAAAAGTAGATTTATGCTATTCCCTGAAAGAACTAAAACAGACAACATACATGAAACAGTAATTTCAATCATTGGACAACAAACAATGAAAGAAAGGAAACAAAGTAACTCCTGTAATTTCCACAAGTTGCAACCATGATAGAGTTTCTAGGCCTTGGCACAAAAAGAGGGAAACCAAGTAGAACCGGGAAGTCATCTTGAGTTGAGAATATAAGCTAAGAGTCTGGAGAGACAAACATGGCTAGAGTATGCAGGACAAAGAAATAGAAGAAACAGTAACACAGACAGAGAATTTCAAACATCTGCAGAGGTTCTCCCTTGACTATTCAGCTCAGGCATGCATGTGAGGATATTATCATAGTTTGCGGAAAGAAATATCCAGAAGGGTTAGAGTTAACAGTGCTCAAGGTTCACACACGTTTACACCTAGTGCCTGTTCTCATTAAACAGATTGGAAAATCTCATGGTTTATGGGTTCTTGTGAATACTGAAGAGAAAGGCCTTGCCTCCATAGCATGGGGAACAAAATATTTTGCAGCATTTCTCTTGTTCTGACTTAAAATATTTGAAACCTAGACTCAAACTGATAAAACTATCCCCAAGCAACTTAACTGCCCCCCAGAACTAAGCTCTATATAAACACGTACAATTAAATAGATTACATATTATATATTATTACACATATTATTACATATTTTATAGATTATAGATGATAGATTATAGATTATACTATAGATTATATATCATGTATTATATATTATGCTTTGAACAATATATACTATATATTATATATCCAGTATCCAACAATACAAAATTCACTTGTTTATTATATAATAAAAATAATGAGCTTTCTCAATTTTGGGTTTTCTATTTATATTTCTGCTACTTCTCTTACTATCCTTTACCCTTTTTTTCTATTGGGCTTGCTGGGATTTTTCTTCTTAATTTAAATTTCTACTTATATTAAAGACATTAGTCCTTGAAAATGAGATTTCAAAGAAACAAGAAAATATTATCCACAAAGAGGAGAAAAATTGACCAACTGAAATAAAGAACACAGATATTAGAATAAGCAGACAGTGCCTTTAAAAACAGATATTATACTGTATACCTTAACTTTAAAAGTTCATTAAAGACTTGGAAGATAAAAAAAATATATAAAGAGCCAAAGAGAACTTTTAGAGATTAAAACTATGTGGAGATAATTTTACTGGATCGGATTAATGGCAGACTATACAAGTGGCATAAAGAAATAAAGAACTCCAGTAAAGATAACCATATGGTTCATTTCAAATGAAAGTACTTGTATTGTTTTGTACAAAACTCTATTTTTCTTTCTTACTCACCTAAAATGCAAATCCATAAAAAGTAATTATAAATCGATGGTTTAGATATACAATGTATAAAGATATAATTTGTAACAAGTTCAACAAAAAGGTAAAGGGATGAAGGGGTATAGGAACAGTATTTCTGTATGCTATTGAAAATAATTTGGTATAAAATCAAATGGAATGTTATAGATTTAGGATGTTAAAATTAAGCCTCATGGTAATCACAAAGAAAAATATATACAGAAGGAAATGAAAAGGGATTAATGGCATACTACTAAAAAATCAAATAAATATGAAATTAGGCATTAGTGGAAGAACTGAGGGTCAAAAGGGCACACAATTTACAAAGGCCAAATAGAAAACATGGTGCAATAAAGTCTTGCATTGTCAGTAGTTACTTTAAATGTAAATGAATTAAACTCTTCAATCAAAAGGTATATACTCACAGATTACATAAGAAAGCTGATCCAACTATGTGCTGTTTACAAGTGACTCAACTTAAATTCAAAGACACAAGGAAGTTGAAAAAGAAAGAATGAAAAACATTACATGCAGTAAGTAACCCAAAGACAGAATGGGTAGCTCTACTAATAACAGATAAAATTGAATTTCAGTCAAAAACTGTTAAATGAGGGGAAAAGGACACTATATTCTTAAAAAGGCATCAATTCAACAAGAATAAATAGCAATTACAAATATATATGAACCTAACAGCAAAGCCCCAAAATATAGGAAGTAAATATTAACAGATTTGAAGGGAGAACTATAAATTTCTACATTAATAGTAGTAGACTTGAATACAACACTTTCAATGGTAGCTAAAACACCTAGACAGAAGATCAATAATGTGCTAGAGGACTTGAAGAATACTCTTAACCAACTGGAACAATTAGAATCAGAAATGAGAAATAAGTAGGCTAATTAGAAAATGAAGCTATAAATATTTAATTCATTTTCTTTCTTTCCCTCAGCATCTTTGAAAACATTAAATTCTAACAGGAGTAATATACCAATGTATTTTTGGTTGGTAACATATATAGATGTAATTTATATAACAATAATATTGAAGATATAACAATTATAAGTATATATGAACCTAAGAACAGAGATCCAAAATATATGAAGAAAAAAGTGAAAGAAATGAATATAGAAATAAACAATTCAAAAATAATAATTGGGGGAGCAAGTGTGGCTCAAGCAGTTGGGCTCCTGCTTCCCACATGGGAAGCAGGTTTGGTTCTCAGTGTCTCCTAAAGAAGATGAACTGACCCAACAAGCTGACATAATGAGCTGACTAAATGAGTTGGTGCAACGAACTGACAAAAGAGCAGACACAATGAGCAGACACAACGAACAGGAAGTGGATGTGGTTCAAGTGGCTGGGCACCCACCTCCCTCATGGGAAGTCCCAGGTTTGGTTCCTGGTACCTCCTAAAGAAGATGAGCAGACAACAAGCGATACAATGAGCAAACACAATGAGTGGACACAACAAGCTGACACAAAGAGCAGACACAGCAAGCAGACAATGAGCAGACACAGCGAGCAGACAATAAACAGACAGACGAGGGAGCAAACTCAGGGAAGAAAAATAACAGTTGGATGCAAGAATATTACAGTACTGTGTTGATGATGGGGTGTATGGAAAAAGTGTGCCAAATGTATGCTACAGACCGTGGTTGGTGGTCATAATCTGATGATATTATTTTATAATCTGTAACAAATTTTCCACCACAGTGTGGTGTGTTGGTGAAGATTTGTTGTATGGGAATTCTATGCATATGCATAATTGTTTTGTAACTTAACAGCCTTTGTAAGAAAAATATATTTAAAAAAATAATAGAGTAGTTTAAGGGAAAAAAAAACACCAAATGTAAGATATGGACTAAAGTTAGTAGTAACATTTTGATGATGTTCTTGCATTGTTTGTAACAAATGTTTCACAATGCAAGGTGTTGGTGAAAAAGTGATGTATGATACCCCTGTATGATGTTATGCATGTTTATTTTGTAAGTTCACAACTTTTACTATACACTTATTGTTCATGAATGTTCATGTTTGAATGGTATACATCAATAAACAATTATATTCAAAAAATGTTGGAAAGTTCAAAACATTTATTGTAAACATTATTGTAAAACATATATCTAATAAGGGTCTTGTATCCAGAATATAAAAAGAACTCCTATAACTTGATAATAAAAAATACAAATAACCAAATTAAAATGGGCAAAGATTCATAATAGGTATTACTTCAAGGAAGATATACAAATGGCCAATAATTATATGAAAAGATGTTCAACATTGTTATTCATGAAGGAAATACAAATCAAAATCACAATGAAATACGAGGTCACACATTTTGTAAAATCAAAAAGTCAAATAATAACAACTGTTGTTGAAGGTGTGGAAAAATAGTGAATCCTCATACTCTGATGGTGGAAATGTAAAATGGTGAAGCCACTTTGGAACACAGTTCTGACAGTTCCTCAAATTATTAAACTACAGTTATCATTTGATGCAACAATTCCATCACTAGTTATATGCCCAAGAGAAATTAAAACACATGTTCACAATAAACTTGCACGTGAATGTTTATACAAGCATTGTTCTTAATAGTCAAAAGGTGGGAACAAACCAAATGTTTTTCAGCTATTGAATGCATAAACAAAATGCTATGTATCTATAAAAAAGAATGAAATACTGCTATAGGCTACAACATGGATGAAACTTGAAAACATTATGGTACATGAAAGAAGTCAGTCACGAAAGAACACGTATAATATGGTTATATTTATATGAAAGGTGATTGCTTCTTGGCCTTTTGGCTAAGATCAAGTGTTGTATATGTAAGGTCCAGAGTAGGCAATTATATAGAAACAGAAAGTACAATAGTGGTTATACTTAAGGACTGCTGGAATGGAGGAATGGACTAGGTTGGGAGTAGGTGGGTGATAGCCAAAGAATCTAGGTTTATTTTGATAGAAATATCCTAAAACTGATTGTGCTGTAGTTACCCCATTCTGAGAAGATACCAAAAGCCATTGACTTATATACTTTAAATGGGTGAATTGTATGATATGTGAATTATTATCTCAATAAAGCTGTAACAAAAACAAGAAAGGTTGGTTATATGGAAATTGTGACCTGATATCTAAAGAGAAAATCTTAACTTCATGAGTTCTTGTCCTTCTGGAATACAGAGCAAGTGTTGTCAGTGTTATTATTTAAAGAAAATACACTAATATACATTCTTAAATGAAATCTCCTGATGTTAAAATATTGAATATTAATTTAAAATTTCAGAATACCAGGCTAGTCATATAAAATATTTGCAATTATTTTGCATACCAGTTTTCTATCCAACTGCAAATATTTTTGTTTTGAATTTACATCCACCCTACCCATCAGATATAAAAATTAAGCAATAAAAATATATATCCAGTATAATGACAGGAGTTCATACTCAATCGTTTCACTCCAAGATTATATACCATCTTCCACCTCTGTATTAACTACTTCTGGTCTAATGAGTTAGTTTCAAATAGAGAAGACATTAATAAGTCTCCAAAAGCAATGCTTTACAATTGATAGGCAGTCATATTTGAATTTGGCTCAAGAGGAAGAAACTCTGACCAAACCTCAAGCCTAAAGCATGAAATCCAAAACAGTGTATCAGAACTGTACAAAGATACTGTGGAATTTAAGAGCAGATTGAACACTGAAAACACAAATATTTCAGAGTTTAAGCGATTTTATATATTACGTAGAGATTAGGGCTGGCTTGTTCATTCTTACAATAATTTTCAAATTTCATATTCATAATGAAGCAAGATTTTTAAATTAAAATATATTTTCTTATTGTTGTAATATGGTTAGATAAATTGATAAAATAATATGAACTCAAATAAGTTGAAATAGGTAAGTTGATTTATTAAAACACATAAAGTGAAAACTAAAGAGGATTAAGTCCTTTAATGTGATCAATATAATTTCTAATTTCTTATGATTTGCATGTTGCAATCTCAACTATTTTGAATTCTTTGATTTCTTTCTTTATTTTACATTAATTAGCATGTTACAGTATACTTGGCTTCAAATGTGTTTAATTTAAATTATAAAATAAAGACTCAAGAATTAATTTCCGTATAGTGATTAATCTAATGATATATTTGTACCTGAATGGATTAGTGTACTTACATGCTTTACTGGCTTTGAACCTGTATCCCAAAATTATCTGTATTCAATATCAAGTGAGCTTAAATGGTATGATTTAATGTGTAAACCTATTATTCGTAGTTAAATGATATTTTTCTACAGGATTAATGAAAGTCTAAACACTGATTCTATTTCCTTGAGCACATTCATAAATTATATAAAGCTATGAAAAATATCTACAATTGACATTAAAGAACATGTCCTGACTTTCAAAAAAGGATTTAACTCATCTGTAGACGTTTGATATTATTGATGAATTCTGAAAAGAAATATTGGATTATGTTTGTAAACTGGTCTTTTCCTCTGGGCATATTAGAGTATATTGGATGCAGAGGTTTTACTTTTACTTGATTAAATAATGGTTAAGGCTTTGATTGGGCCACATCGGTAGGATGTTGCATCCCTGCCCCCTTGGTGGGTGGGGACACACAGAGAAACCACACCACAGAGAAGGGAGGTTGGAGTTTTTGAGCTGGAGCCCCAGGAAGTAATCACACAGAGGAGCTTGGTCATGAGGAAGGAGAGAAGGCCCCAGGAAAAGAGACAAGCCTTTCACCTGATAGTCTATAGCTGGCCTTGTGGAGAGAAACAAGCAGCTGAGCCTGGAGAGAATCAAGCCCCAGGGAGAGAGACAAAGCCTAGAGAGCCTGACCATGGAAGAATAAGAGGAAGGCTGAACGTCGGCAACCATCTTGCTCTAATACGTGGTGACAGACTTTGGTGAGAGAAGTAACTTGTGCTTTATGGACTGGTAACTGTAAACTTCTACCCCACATGAATGCCCTTTATAAAAGCCAACAGATTTCTGGTATTTTGCAGCAGCGGCCCTGTTGGCTAAGATTCATTATCATTTAGTATATTTAGGACTAATGAATTAAATTTTTCAAATATATTCAAAGCTCCCTCACATAGAGTCACAAAAATATTAAAAGTAACAGAAAAGGAATTTATTTTTCAAATATAAGTTTATATTTCTTGTAGGTCATATTTGTCATAATAGTGTACTTACCATTAGGATTATTTCTGGCCTAAAATAGAGAATGCATAGGAGTGATATAAGTTAATGATTATGTACAAGTGACAAAATCAGTTACCTGACCTCAATAGGGAAGGAAGCCTACATTGCTTAATTTTCCAGAAAATTGAAAGCTCCCTCTTGATCACTGAAATTTAGCATTATTACATCATGCTGATGGCTTTTTCTCCTAAATATGATGCACATTTATTCCACCCGTTAAATTGGATATGAGGAATGTTGTATAACCTATATGACCTTTAAGGTCTCTTTTAAACCAAATATTTAACATTTTATGTTTCTATAATTGCAAATTAACATTGGTTATCATTTAAGACTGTGATTTAATATTTCAATATACTTATAGAATACACAGGTCTTTTTGTTTATAGCCCAAATGACTCTGAGATCATGGGGCTGGGTTTTCAATGCCTTAATTGCCACATGATCTTATTCTTCTTAACCTCCCTGAGTTTTATCCTAATAAAATGTAACTCCTTCAGAACATTTTTTTAATTGAAGGAGAAAAATCACTCAAAATTCTTAGCCAAGTGTTTTGTACATATTAAATGCTTAATAAATATTGGCTAATAAAATGTTAATTATTTTCTAGGATTCTTATTTATATTTTGAATAGATAGTCTATCTTCTCACATATTTCTAACTTGCCAATACTGTTTTAATCTCTTGTGAGTGTGCTATATTCTAATAGAAAAGGAATCCAAATTTTTAAATGCTTAAAATATATTATTTTCTGCAGACAAGCCAAAAAAATGTGCAGCCATTATAAACTAGAATGTAAATCTTGAGAAATGAATAGAAATGGTGAAAGCACATAATATAACATGGGACTGTAGAACATAGTGAAACCTCATGTGAAATTTGAATATGGGTGATATTGCAAATGTAAGACTGTTTTTACAAAATATAAATACAAATAAGCTGGAGAAATGGAAACCAAATAGCAGCTATGCACAGCATGGGAAGCATAGAGAGATTGAGAGATGGTGAGTTTTTGTCTGTTTTTTGTTTTTATAATTATTATTACTGGAATCATGAAAATGCTCTAATAATGATTGAAGTGATGAATGCACAACTATGTGATTTTACCAAATACCATTGATTGTACACTTTGGATGGATTTGTGCTTTATTAATATGTATCGATAAAATTGATTTGTTAAAAAAAAAACAGCCTTCTAATCCCTATGCCAAACAATTTTGGAACCTGTCAAAATGTAACTTATCTACATGTTACTGGAAATACTTCCTCTTGGAAGATAAAATTGTGAACCAACTAAAATCAGTTATTATCAAGGCTAAAATCTTATTCACTATGGCTTTCTTCAAGATCCTCACCTTACCATGTCCATAAATCCAAGGTGTTATATCATACACACTGCCTAATCTAAACCAGTTCCCCATTACTCAAGACCCAACTTAAAATCACACAATCTAGGTCCTAATAAAATTATGTTTAGAATCACAAGTTTCTAAAATATCTTGGTTTGGAAGTAAGCTAAAATTTCATTAGCCCAGTCAGTAATCTGATTGATCAGCTTATCAATATCACTTTAATGTTTCAGGTTAGGTCATTAATATTTTTTCTCTTTTAATGTGCCAAGTAGTGATATAATCATTACATACTTGAAAGAAAACATAATTTGAGGAACACATTTAATTTTGGATTGTACTTTCTGATATTGAACCATAATTTATTTTTGATAATTTATTTCTTTTGATTTTATCCTTGATGTTGCAAAAAATACCCTAGTTTCTCTTGTAACAGTGATTGGCATATATGGCATTTCTTTTTCTCCTATGTTTATGAGGTAAACTGTGAATAATTGTATATAAACTTTGTTTCCTTTATTAAGCCTATTTTTTTGTGGTTTTATTTATTTGTGCATTCCCATATTAAGTTCACCTCTGAAAAGTAGGAGATGTACTGTGAAGGGAAAGAGCTAATTCCCTGATGGTGGCCCACTATAAACAAGGAGTGAAAAGATCCAATAGTATTTTGCAGAATGATAGATTATCCAGATATACTTAAAAAAGTGACTGCACAGAACGATTTGCTTAACTTCTAGGAGATGGATGACCACATGAATTATGGTGAGATGCAAAAGACACATGGAAATGAATAATAACTGAGGTGAAGCAATTTAACTAAATTTTGATGGAGGGCAAAGACACCAGAAGAAGAGTTGAAAATGGAAAGAATTGTAGTTTCACTGTTTCTGAATCAGGGTTGGTTGGTTAAAGTTTCCGTTATGGAACAAGTACACTCGTGTGAGGATAAAGTGAAAGTATTTGTTGCTTATTGATCCTAGTTTGTCTTTCTTGCAGTCTTCCAAAAACACAGTGCATGCCTGGGAGAGAGTCCTGGTAAGAGTGATTTTATGCTGGGGCTGTGAAAACTTACACTTACTAACTGCTTAACTCAATATTAATAAGGAGGGTTAAATTTAGGGAGTAAAACAACTTTACTCCTTAGTTTGAAGGCTTATTAGAGTTGATGTTACATAGTTAACAGGGTGTTTTAGTTTGCTAAAAGCTGCTGGGAGCAATATACCAGAAATGGGTTTGCTTTTATAATGGGAATTTATTCACTTATAAGCTTACAGTTCTAAGGCTGTGAAAATGTCCAAATCAAGGCACCATCAGAGATGCTGTCTCACTGAAGGTTGGGTGAAGGCAATCAGGCATATGGCTTATCTCTACCCTCTCCTCCAGGTTTCTCTCTCTCAGCCTCTCAAGGGTCTCTTACCATGCCTCTGTGCTCTGCTGATTCCAGCCTCTGAGACCTCTCGTTCACCCTCCCAGGTTTTCTCTGTCTCTGCTGTTTTGTTATTTGTGCCTCTGTGCTTTCTGTCCTCTGTTTATAAAGGACTCCAGCAAGAAGAACAAGACCCACCCTGGGTCACACCTCACTGAAACAATCCAATCAAAGTCCCTCAGCTGAATCCAATCCAATCAAAGGATCCCACACCCACAGGAAGGGATTGGCTGGAAGAACATGATCTTTTCTGGGATCCACAAAAAGCTTCAAACTGTCACACAGAGTTACACTTAAGATAATATTTCTTTTGTCTCAGAAAACTGTATTCATTGCACCTTTGCAATTAAGATGAAGAAAAAAAGAAACACTAGAATTTTCCAGTCGACAAAATTAAGAGAAATGTTACAGTATTCCCAAATGATGAAAAAGGATGCCAATAGGGGAAGAAACTCTAGTAATTTGGATTTGGAGTCTACCAATGAGAGCTTCTGTGGAGGAAATGGTTTAGGAATGTATTTTCCCTATTATTTAATGTTGAATTGTAAGTTGGATACTCTTCTGCGCTTTAATCACCTTCCATTTTCAAGAAAATTATGTTGCATTCCAAAAATTACATTTCTTTTGACTTGGGGAATGAATGCAGAAAGGCCAGCATTGCTTTCAGCAGACTTTGGGAGATTATATAATTAGAGGGGAAAAAGAATTAAGAAGGGATCAGAACTTTAGAGTTTTGGTTGACAAGGGCAATGTTCATAAACCTTCACCACCCTACTAATAATTTCCCCTTTGCACTACATTATTTTAATGAATATTGGAGGAAGAATGTAGATCCTAGTAATTTTATGTGGCTATTAAAGGATGGCTTTAGAATCCAGGAGGACATGGGGATAACTGATGACTATCTGTTATATGATGATTAGCAAGAATTCAGGAGACAATGAGGTTTTATTATTTTTCACAAACTAGATAGCTTTTAAAACATAACTGCTAGAAACTGTTATAGTGCAGGAGAGATGGATGAATACAGAATTGAAATGTTGAATGTAAAGTATAAAAATATATATTCAGGAGAAGAATTATATATTCAATTTTGAATATCTCTGTATGTAGATAACAGTAAAAGTTTGTTGTGCTAAACAAATACACATTCCTGAGCTTGTGGCAAATTTAGTTAGTGTTGACCAGAAGTCAGGCAAAATTTATGGAAATGATATAAAAAGAAAAGCAGGGATTGAAGGGGAATATTTTTCTAATCACCTTAAAATTATAGGTGAAACTATAGTAATGCAGTAAATGAAATTTATTAGTGAATAAAAGGAGAAATGATCTGAGCTGATGGCAGGTCCTTGGAGAAAGCCCATTATCAATCACTGACAGGAGGAGAGCCAGCAAAAGAAATGAAATCTGAAGCATGTAGTTTGGAAAATCAACATGGTGTTGTTGTAAAGCCAAAAAAGAGAAAGTTGAGGATGGTGCAAATAATTAATCATGATAAATTTTATGAAGACCTCAATACTGAAAATGAGTAGAGAAAACATGAAGGTAGCAGGAATATAATGTTTAGAGAAAAGATGTTGCTGACAAAAAACAGAGAAATAACGCTATCTTGAGGTAAAAATGTGATCTAGTATAGAGTATTTCCCTTAGGATTGGACAGATCTGTGTATAACTGCATTGGTGAGAAAAAGCTAGTAGAGAGATTGAAAATAAAGGAAATCACTCTCTGAAGATCACTAATCCTTTCACTTGCACTGGCTTGCTTGAATTCATTCTGGGGTTTCCACCTGAGTTGTGCCATTAGATAAAAGGACATATATACCCCTATGTTTGTGTACATACATACATGCATACATACATATGAATATCTACAAATTAGTGACAAGAGAATGGTATGGAAACAAATCAACAATAGAGAAAAGGCAGAGGAATGGTGAATGATTTAAAAATATAACCTTTGAGAAGCCATATTCTTAGATTTGTCCACAATAGTGATTAATGAGTCATGGTTATTTCTGGGAAAATGATTACTTATCTGTAATTCATGCTCAAACTTTTCCTACCTGATAAAGTTTCAAAGTGACACTTTAGTTTACTTTGTCCTCAAAAGTCACCATAGGAGCAGGTGTAGCTCAGTGGTTGAGCACATGTTTCACATGTACAAGGTCCCAGGTTCAATCCCAGGTATCTCTAAAAAAAAAAAAGTCATGAGCCGGCTATATAGCCCAGTTGGTAGGGTGCCGGTTTACCACATGGGAGGCCCTGGGTTTGGTCCCTGGGCCTCCTCGAACGGACGGACCACCTCGAGAAGGCAAGCCAATGTGGGCGGGGCGCGCTGCTGCCGGCAAAGGCAAGTCCCCGCGGGTGGGCGCAAAGACAAGCCCCCGTGAGCAAGGGCGAGCCCCCAGGAGCAGGCGGGCCGCCACGCTAGTGAGCTGACTCCATAGGTTGCCCCAGCAGGGGGAGACCAGCAAACACAGAGGAACACAGAGAAAAAATGAACACAGCAAGAACAAGCAAAAAGGGGGGGTTGTATAATAAAAAATAAATCTTAAAAAAAAAGTCACCATAAAGTTAAAATTTTCAGTGTACTTTTAGAATTAATAACATGGAACTTTGCCTGTTGTAGGCCTAGTATGAGAAGTATTTATGACTAATCTGCATATTTGTAAATTGTTCTTTATTATGCTAGAATTTATTAAAGTCTAAAAAAGTTTAAAACAAAAAAAATCTTTCAACCTTTATCCAATAAAAATAAGTTATTTGTCATTATATGCCTTTGTTTTTATTCTCTTTGTATATGTCATAGAGGTCAGGAAAACTAATTATTGGAAGGTTTGCTCAGGTTTTCACATGCTGGCTCTTCATTAATCTCTTCTAAATGCTCAATAAGCACTCAGATTATTCCATCAAAAGTGGAAAAAAAGATTGCTTTTAAATTCCAGCAGTCTAAAATTCTGAGATCAGTGGGTGTGATAACATGGATGTTATTAGTTACTGCTGATCTGAAACAATTTTAGTTTACCCTATTTGTATCAATTAACAAAACAGAAGTGATACTTTAAAATGCTAAAGATATAATTTTGTTCCGATAAATTTTACTTGACAGAGACAAAACCTACAGACAGAAGATAAGCTTTTAAGTTCTGTAGAGAATTATGATCAGAATTGTTACATTACATTGTAGTCTTCCTTTTATTATTGGATTAAAACTATTAATAATCTCAAAAAAAGGAAGGTTAAAGCCTTGGAATTTGTGAGGCAGTTTCTGTGAAGCTGTAATTCCAATAAATTTAAGAGCATAAAAGGAAGATGTTGCATATTTTTAAATTCATGTCTAATTTTTTTCTAGTCCAGATAATTAGAGGTTTATAAGTGGTATTCCCTAAAGTGATGGAGTGGCAGCAAAAAGATAAGAAATTTTGTAATTAGTCTATTTTCCCTATTTCTTATGATGTACTTAAAATAGCAACCATGCAAAATAGTTTCAAATTCTATGTGGTCTTCTCTCAGTGTTAGAATCTATATTTGCATTCAGTTTTTAAATTTGGCTAGATTTCTTTGGACTTAATAAGAGTACAAAGTTTTCCTTTTTTTTTTTGCTGGAGTACATATAGGGGGTTGTATGTATATTAATAAAGTGAAATGAACACTAAATGGGCTCTAAATACAAAACGTCCCGTTGTCTAGTTGACCTTGTACAACTGAATCATTTTCACTGAATAGGCAATGAATAAATTTATCCAGTGAAACCCCGATTCAAGCTGAAAATTCCATTTTGAGCTGTACTTTCAATAGGTTAAGATAGGCCTATTAAAAAATGGACCTAGAATTCCCACTGAGGAGCATCCTGGAAAAACCTCCCCATTAGGTAAATACAAACTTTTTCTCCCCTGATATATGTGCTTAGAA
>PVKH010005926.1:0-21564 GCA_004027955.1 Chaetophractus vellerosus
CTAATATAAACATTTTATCTGGTCCAGTCTATTTAAACTTTGAAGATATAATACAGGCATAATGTAAGCTGAGTAACTTACAGATCCTAAGCAGCTTTTTCCCCACTTAGTTGTTTACAAACCTTGTTCATAATTCTCCTCCTATTTTGAAATTAAACAACTCATTTATGGCAAAGAATAACTAGGAAGTAATTTTTCTAAGATAATTCTTTGAAAAGCATAAGGTAAAGGGTCTACTTTACATACCAATAATCTGATTTGCATTATTTTCTACACTAATAGCTCCTAAAGATAACACAATAATTTACTCTTGGAATTAGTATACATGTCATAAATTAGTTAGCAAAATTTTAGAAAATACTAGATTTTCCCCTGTTCAAAGAAATATCTTACACATCTTAAAACTCTCCACAGCATTTATAAAAATATAAGTACTATGGAGAACCCTAAAAGGCAGGAATTAATCCTTATCAAATTTGGGGGCATTTTTAAAGTACTTTTCATTTAACTGCTTTAAGACATACATGGTGTGGGTTTTATTTATTTTTACCAAACATGTAATAAATGAATATTCTTATTGTTTAATTTTTCTGACCATTAATCTTTCTGATCTGTCTTGGGCAATCATGTCACTTATCTCTCTAAACTTCGGGCTTTTTGGTCAGGAAAAGGAGATAATCATTCTTTCATGTTATTTCATAGAATAAAGAATTGCTTCAAAATGAGGAGTTTAACTAATTTAGCTAGAATCACAAAACACCTAAGCAATAATGAGACTACCCTTGCCTAGCTGATATAAGAATCAGAACTCTTAAGTCTTGTACTGAGACACAGACCTGCTGCCTTTCCAGCCTGTAACTATGGTTGAAACTCTTCACTATAAGGGAGCAGGGATAGGCCATTTCCTCAGAGGCAAGCTGGTCCCAAAGCGTGTAACTAGAGGAGGAGATATGGGTCCTGCAATTGAATATGAGGGAAAGGATTAAGCCCATACTCTGAATCTGTGAGAAGACTCTGTCAAGTTCAGAAGGAGGACAGGGCCCACCCACAGGGCATGGTAAAGGTGGTCTTCACACCCTGCTTCAGAGAAAGGCTTGTTCTCCAAACTCTTGGCCTTGAAAGGCCTGCTCCTTATTCCTGGGTCTTGGCAATGTCTGTCCCTAATACCAGAGGTGATGTCTTCCCACTGTCTTCCCACTGTGAATATGATGAAGTCTTGCCTTGGAAACCCAGAGCTCTATCTCTATTGATTAGAAAACTCATTCACTTGAGGGCTTGAAGCCCTTCATGTCCATTCATAGATCTCCTGCTTCAGTGATCAAATATCTTCCTTCTTGCCCTAGAATCCTGTCTTCTTAGTTTATATAATCTAGCCCAGTAATGTTTTATGGGAAAGAAAAAATATATATATATTCATTTTCATTAATTTCTAATTGAAATTTAGCATTTTCTTCCATTTTGAACATGGGCAATAAACTAGTGTAATATTTGCAGAATCTGTTGTCTAGTTGTAGAAATTACAGATCTTTTCATATTATACTATAGTTATAAACAAAATATACTCCTAACACAGAAATCCTCTCCACAAAGATAGAAGGAAAATAAACAGTTTTATTATTGAATAGGCACTAAACAAGAATATGATGCATCATAGACAATCTGCAAAGAGATTGCAAAGAGAAAAAGAGAGTTCACCTTTTTTATGAGGCTACACAGAAACAACCTATTACATACAAACTCTAAGATATTTTAGAGGTTAAATTTATAATTTGGAAAGAGGAGCCACCTGAAAGTTATGCTAATCTCACCCCAGCAATCTGGGAGACAGAAGTTATATCTTCCTTAATTGTGTTTTAAAAGAACAAAGACAGAGCTTATAATTACAGGTTATCTAAAGTAAATACTTAGAAAAGGAAAGGATGAGGAAGTCTCTTCTTTTATGTTGAACAGGGAGAATTAAGCCTTTATATAATTTTATAAACTTTACTTTTAGAGCCGTTTTAGGCACAGAAAGCACAGAGTTTCTATATACTTCCAACTCCTATACACAGATCCCCTATCATTAACATCTTGCCTTAATGTGGTACATTTATTACAACTGATGAACCCAAATAAATGCATTATAGTATCTAAAGTCCTTGATTTACATTAGGGGTCACTCTTCATGTCTAGAGCTCTGTGGGTTTTAATTTTTTTTTTAATTTTTAAGTTTGTGTTTGCCCTTTATCTAGAGTAATACCAATTTGGGGAAAGTAATCAAAAACAGATGGAGACTTTTGTTGGCATCATAAAATCGTGAAGATTTTTCAAGTCATCATTCACATCCTTACAACAAGGAAAAAAAACCTGAACAGATAGATTCAATAACTTTTCTTAGCCACACAGGGATCTGAGGGTGCAGGGCAAACTGCTGCCCCAAAATCCAGATAGACAAGAGCGTATAAGCAGGCATAGTTGAGATGTGCTTACTTGGACCAGGAATTGCAGAAGCTATAAACTGGTAGGGACACCTAAATGATAATTATCTAAACAAATCAATTTTATTGGTACATATTAATAAAGCATAAATCCATTCAAAGTGTACAATCAACGGTATTTGGTGTAATCACATATTTGTGCATCATCACTTTAATGAATTGTTGGGGGCTGGATATGGACTAAGATGTGAGTGAGAATCTTCTGAGATCTGCATCTTGGTGGAAGAAAGGAGGGATGCTTGGGATCCTTTACCTCCGAGTACCCATCAAGTTCTCTTGGTGAAGAGCCACTAAAGAGTCCCTCCAGGCTCTAGTGGGGGATGGGGGAATGTCCATTCTGAAATAAACCCAGAGCTTTCTTAACAAAGGCCTGCTCTCCAGGAAAAATGACTTTACCATAGCCTTATCTCAACTAGGGAGAAGAGCATTCCACCAACTCCAGCTCCCTCCAGTCTTCTTGTGTCACCTAAGGATATATGAAGACGCTGAAAAATACTTGTGACAGTCACAAATTTAATCATAAGATTATAGAAAAATTTCCTCCCTCACTCCTTATCACCACATCAAAAGGACTGTAATATAGTAACAGTGAATTACAGGTGAGAGAAGTGCAAGGTAGAGACTCTAAGTATTTCTTAGGAAAGCTCAAATACAACAGGGGAGGAAAAAATCTACAGGAAATCTGAAGTCTCTGGCACCTCCAGCTACAACAAACATTAAACACAGCCCAACTCCTAGTCAGTATAACATATCAATTTATCTGCTCTGCAATTTAATTGCAAATAGTGGTTTTAAAAAAATTCAATTTCCTCAGCTGTCTCTGGTGAGAAGGAGTATATGTAGGTCAGGACATAAAAGCAGGGAGCCTAGGCAATCCCCCAAAATAGCCAATTCCCCCAAAGATTACAGAGAGAGGGTTCCCTGGAAACACTGGATGTAATCTTGTTCTGCTTCTTTCTAGGGAATCAGCCCTGGTATTGTAATTTGGGCTTAATTCCTGGCTTTCATTGTAGATAACTTATTACCCTGTTTAACTTCCAAATATACTTATGCATGGATCTTGTCTCTTTGGGAAGACTAAAGAGAGGTAGAATTGGCTGAGATTCTGTGTCATTAGATGTGATTTTTTTCTTAACACTGTACTTGCCACTGTCAACATCATTAACCCAACCATTACATCTGTTTTGACCAGTACTCATTTCCTATCTTTACTTTAGCTCTCTCTGTAGGTCTTTGTTAGAGAAGTGGAATTAAAGATATGGATGTCAGCCTGGAATATAGCATAGGTAGAGAAGAGGGTGATAAAATGGAATGAACAAAAATTTTGTTAAGGGTGGAAGAGAAGCCAACAAGGAAAGGATGTCTTAGGAGCTAGTTCACACTATCACAAAGTCAGTGTTCATCCTTCACTGATGACCCTCTGCTGACCTAGCTCCACCCCTGAGGCACACAGCTCAGCACTGACCAATGACCGCAAAGTATCAGTGGAACAAGAGGCCAGAATGTCCACAGTGAAGAATAAAAGGCCACACCTTCTAGAAGCAACACAGACTTGCTTCTGACACGTTTGCATCACCAGCAAGCTCTCAGAACCTTCATCATGGTGCATTTTACTGCAGAAGAGAAAGCTGCTGTGGCTAACCTGTGGGGCAAGGTGAATGTGGAGGAGACTGGCGGCGAAGCCCTGGGCAGGTAAGCATTGGGTCTCAATGTAGAGGAAAGTAAAGAGAATATAAATAAGACTGGAAATTTGACAACAAATTTCTGACTCTGATTTTCCATTTGCTGTGTTCTCATCTAATAGGCTTCTGGTTGTCTACCCCTGGACCCAGAGGTTTTTTGACAACTTTGGTAACCTGTCGTCTCCTTCTGCAATCATGGGCAATCCCAAGGTCAAGGCTCATGGCAAAAAGGTGCTGAGCTCCTTTGGAGAGGCTATTAAGCACATGGACGACCTCAAACCCACCTTTGCTAAGCTGAGTGAGCTGCACTGTGATAAGCTACATGTGGATCCTGAGAACTTCCGGGTGAGTACAAGAGATGCCCATGTGCTCATTTTTGCTTTTTACTTTGGGGTAACAATGGAAACTTAGTCTTTGATTATTCTGAAATAATGGGTCAAGTTCAGTGTTAGAAGGACAGACCTCCATTTGGCATAATCAACACCAACGTTTCAGAATTTAGAAAGAGTAAGGGGCTTCTAGGAGCCTGATTTTGCTTAAAACTTTTTAGGAACTTTTGCCAAAGTTAGATGTATTTATCTTGAAGAGAATTGGAGAATAGCTGACTTGTATAAGAAGAAATTGAATTTGGCTATTCAAAGATGAAGGCCTATATCAAAGAAAGAATAAGCCTTATTTTGTCTAAGTACTGAAGAATGAGTTGGGGGGAAAATTGAGACAGATTTTCTCAAAGAAAAATACAGCAGATTTCCTAAAATATATTGAATTCTCTGTCAGTTCTCTGTCCAAGTAGAGGCTTGTTCCTGCATTGGTTGGGGACTTTAACTAAACTCCCTCTAAAAAACCTTGCAGCACTGAAATCCTATGATTATAGGAGTAAGACAAATGGTATATGAGTGAAGGAGGTGAATAAAGTGGTGGAATGGGGAAAGAAAGTGTGAATATATGTAGGAAGAATGTTAGATGGACAGCTCATAAAGATGAAACTGAACCTAGGGTCCAGCTAATTTGAGCCTATGGGATAGGCACAACCCTTGGAGCAGTTTGAGGTACGGAGTGGGTAGGCAGAATAGGTGTTTAGCCATGTTTTTCCTGAAAATTCTTTTTGGAAACTTGTATTCATCATACTTATATGTTGTTTGTTTCTCCCCTAACAGCTCCTGGGCAATGTGCTGGTGGTTGTTCTGGCTTCTCATTTTGGCAAGGAATTCACTCCTGATGTGCAGGCTGCTTGGCAGAAGCTCGTGGCTGGCGTTGCTGCTGCTCTTGGCCACAAGTACCACTGAGCCTTTCAGCTACTTTGTCAGTGCCCTGCATCCCCAGCCCTCCTTCTGTACATGTGGTCTGGGCTTGGCCTTGAGAGAAAAGCTTCTGTTCAATAAAGTGCATTCTATTCAGTAATCAGTAATTGGTATTTTATTTTCTCTGTCTTTTAATTTTGTTTTAAAGGAGAAAGGCCTCATTGGCTGAGGGGTGGGAAAAGACATACTGATAAACAAGAGCTCTTTAGAGTTCTCATTAAAGGAAGGTAGAAGTGGTTTCTGGAGGGCCAGAGAGCTTACATTGATAGGGAAGGAGTTTTCTAGGGTGTGGAGAAGGCTTCAGTTAAGTGGACAGGACCTAGTGGAGCAGTGTGGTAAAAACTTATTCTGGAAGAAGGAAGGAGGTGGTAAGCAATATTTGAGAAAGAAGAAAGCAGACTTGTGGTTTAAGAAAATCAATCAATCAATCAATTTAAAAAAAAAGCTTTGCAGGGATCCCAGGTCTAGGCTAGGGTTACTATTTCAATTTGTGCTAAAGTATATTTTTAAGTAGCTAGTGTATCAGGATGCTTGTGAGGTTGAGTTAGAGATAAAAGATTGTGTTAAGGAATGACTAGGAGATTTCCAGAAAACGTTCCCATGAAACAATACCAACCTGTTCTTTCCTGATCAGTTCTACTGAATCATTGGGAGTCAAGGCTAAAAATTTTAAATATTCTTAGAATGTTAAGTGACTCAAGGAATAAGATTTTAGGGGAAGATAATTTTTTAGTCATGCAAAATAGACTTGAAGTTGTGGAGATTAGACATGGAGTGCTATCTAGGAGAAGAGTGAGGTCTGCAAAGAGTGAAGGATGGAAAAGGCAGAGTGAATATGATATGGCATCTGAGTGATTGGGGAGGATGAGAAGGAAGGGAGTAGGTGTAGATGACAGAAGGCCCCCAGAACTGGTGAATGTAACAGGAGGGAACCTCACTCTGACAGGGGAATCCTAGCGGTCCCTCATATCAAAGTGTCATTACATGAATCATCCTGGAGGGAGTTATTACTGGGATGCTCAAGATATCTTCATCTTCAGGCTCTGAATCAACCTTTTGTATCAGGGCTTGAGACCTTCACACTTTCCAAGTTAGAGTATCAAATCATGGAAAACCTAAATCTAACAGGCATTTCATTGCCCCCATGTGCTCACAATAGGAAAGAAAGCCTATTTGCAGAATATAAGAAGTACCAGTGTCTCTGAGCCATGTAATCTCCTATTAGACCCCAAAACAAAGTAAATAGGGGCACTCATAGCACCAGATGTTTTCAACCAGTCAGTCAACAAATAAAAACAACAGGGAAGTTTTAATCAATCAATTTCTTTTCCTCTTCCTTGCTCCACAACTATTAATCTGGCTTTCCTAAAGGAAAAACCATGCAAGGGTCAAGGGTGGGGACAATGGAATGGTGGACAGAAGAGACACACATGCAACTGGAAAAGGACATCCAATAAAAGGGGGAAAAGGTAAAGACAAATGAGTTTATATGGCTAAGAGACTTCAAAGTGAGTTGGGAGGTCATCCCAGAGTTAACGCTTATGTACATCTCAGTAGGATCTCATAGACTTCCAAGGTGGATACTACCCCAAATAGTGGGGCTCCTGAGGGCTCTGGAGACACCCAGGTCTTATAGTCAGGAGAGATAACTCTGGAGTTTGGTGCCTTTCCAGTGGGCCCTACTTTGGAGTTGTGCTCCTAAGAGTGACAGAGTTGGCCTCAATTATGTCTTCCCTGTACATGGCTCATCTGTCCCTTCTGTTTAAACTTATACTTGGTGATGGAGTTTGTAGGTGTACATGTAGAGGCTCGAGTCTTTGGGCTGTCCATGTGCCAGTTGGGCCCAGAACCTCGGTGGAGCTGCAAATCCTACTCTACAGCTCATTGGTCTCACCCAGGACAACTGGTGGTGAGATGATGTTGGACAATGGCCATCCCAGGGAATGGAGAGAGTCTGCAGCTGCAAGCAGGATAGTCCCATTCATCTTCCCCATGGGATATAAGTCCCCTCTCAATTGGAGGTGGAGTGGACATCACCATCCAAGAATCCTCGGGATTGGGGGAATAGCTATGGACTAGAGTGGACTTACTGGTATTCTACTACAGATATATTGTGATTCTAGCAATGGAAGATATTACAACATTGATGTGGATCCAATGGCCACTGGAGGCTCTGGGGGTGGGGAGAGGGAAAAGCAGTTGTAATACAGGGGCTTTTTCAGGACTTGGGAAGTGTCCTGAGTGATGTTGCAACACCAGATTTAGGCTATTTTATATCATCACATAACATACAGAACTGTGTGGGAGAAAGTGTAGACTGAAATGTGAACTATGATCCATGCTTGATGGCAAAGCCCCAAGATGCGTTTTGTCAGTTGCAATGAATGTGCCACACTAATGAAGGATGTTTACACTGGAGGATGTGGGAGGTGTGGGGAGTGGGGCATATGGGAATCCCTATATTTTTTGTGTAAAGTTTATGTAATCTAAGTATCTTTTAAAAGATTTTTTTTTAAAAAGAAGGGACACACAATCCTTTAGGGACAAAGATCTAGAGCTGGGTCTTTCTGCAGCCACCTACTCTGGACACAGAAAAAGCAGTCATGGATAAAAATGAGCTAGTGCAAAAGACCAAACTAGCTGAGAAGTTTTAGCAATTTGATGACATAGCAGCCTCTATTAAGTCTGTAACTGAGCAAGGAAATGAATTATCCAATGAGGGGAGCAATCTTCTTTCAGTTGCTTACATAAATGTTGTAGGAGCTCATAGGTCATTTTGGAGGTTCATCTCAAGTACTGACAGAAGGTGCTGAGAAAAAACAGCAGATGGTTCAAGAATACAGAAAGAAAATTGAGACTGAGTTAAGAGATATCTACAATGATTTTAATGTCTCTTTTGGAAAAGTTGTTTATCACCAATGCCTCAGAGGCAGAGAGCAAAGTCTTCTATTTGAAAATGAAAGGAGACTACTATCATTACTTGGCCAAAGTTACTGCTGGTGATGGCAAGAAAGGGACTGTGGATCAGTCACAACAAGCATACCAAGAAGCATTTGAAATCAGGAAAAAGGAAATGCAACCAACGCATCCTATCAGATTTGGCCTGGCCCTTAACTTCTCTGTGTTCTGTTATGAGACTCTGAACTCCCTAGAGAAAGCCTGCTCTCTTGCAAAGAAAGCCTTTGATGAAGCCATTGCTGAACTTGATACGTCAATAGGAGAGTTATACAAAGACAGCATGCTAATAATGCAATTACTGAGAGACAACCTGACATTGTAGACATTGGATACCCAAGGACATGAAGGTGAAACAGGATATGGAGGGGAAAATTAACTGACCAACTTTTGTCAGCCTTATTCTAAAATTTACACAGTAGACAATTTGTCATCCATGCTGTCCCACAAAAAGTTTTTTTGTTTACAATTAATGACAAGTTTATGTTACTTCTATTAGAATTTCTGTATTTCCCATGTGTTTTTTTATTTGTAATATTTGAGGAGTAAGGCAAGTTAACGTTTAGGGAGTTATGTTTTCACCTTGAGGTGGTCAATATGGGGATGTGGAATTTTTATACAAGTTGTAAGTATTTGACTTAGTACTTTGGGTATATTGTGGCCTCACAAGGACCAGTGTTAAAACACATGTATTAAGTTGATGTAAGTGGAATAAAAGTTTTATGAATAGGCTTTTCAACTACTTTATCTACAACTTTTCATGTAGATTAGTCTTTTGGTTATGAAACTTCTCTAAAAGAAATTGTACACTTTTGGAAATTTATTACTTATTCCCTTTTGGCAGCTAGTGAGCTTTTACCACGTTTAAATACAAAATTTATCATAACAACAAAAATGCTACTCGTGTAACTACTGTTCCCAACCATGTTCCATTCTCCTTTCCTATCCTCCTTCTCCCTGCAAAAAAAAAAAAAAAATCAGTTTGTATTGGGGGGGAGGCAGTTAATTGGATAAAAATAATGTGTTCCATTTAAGTTTTTGGTGTACAGCCTTTGCTAACTTAGGAAGCCACAAGCCACAATTTCCTTGGGCCACCATGATGTTGGGTAGCATTAACTGTATGTTTTGTGCTTCCACTTTTAGCTTTTAAGACTTTCTTGATACTCTTGTAGCTTGCCTTTGATTTCATTACTTTTCTCTACTTCTCAGGTGCACAAGATTACCTTCCTCTATTTTCAGTCTCCTTCTGTCTCATCACCAACCATTTCTACTTGTATGTTGTGTACTTGGAAAAAGGCCACATGATCTTTCTGGCTCCACTCAATGTCTAAGACAATACCCTCCTTACTTTGCTTACATCCCACTCTATTTCCCTCATTCTATTTACCGCAGCAAATCTCTCCTTAGTTGATGAGATTGCGTTTATCTCTCTTTAAGCACTACCTGTCTTGAAAGTTTTGTCATTGTCTGCATTTAAATCCTTCCTCTTCCTCTATTCTCTAAATAATGATGGGACTAAGTTATACCCAAAGTTCTCCCTACAGAGAATTTCCTCACTAACTTACAGATAACACCAAACAAAAATACCATTTTAAAAGAGGTGTATATGTGAACTAGTGCTCCATGCTCAGTGGCAATGCCCCAGGATGCATTTATCAGTTGCAGTGAATGTGCTACACTAATGAAGGATGCTGTTTATGTGGGAGGGTGTGGGAGGTGTGGGGAGCAGGGCATATGAGAATACCTATATTTTTTGTGTAACATTTGTGCAATCTAAACAATCTGAGTATCTTTAAAATAATAAAAAATATATTTTAAAAAGTGGTGTATATTTTTTTCTTTTAGAATGTAATCTCATCAAGAGCAGGGACAGGTAGCAGATGTAGCTCAAGTGGTTGAGTGTCTACTTCCCATGTATAAGGTCCTGGGTTGGAGTTCTGGCACTTTCAAAAAATAAACAAACAAATGAGAAATAAACAAGCCTCACTGGGGAGCAGATATAGCTCAGTGGTTGAGTGCCTACTTCCCACGTACAAGATCCTGGGTTCAATCCCTGGTACCTCCTAAAAAAAAAAAAGCAGGGACAATGTTTACTGCATGTTCTATTTTGCTTAGTATACTGTAAATGCTTAATAAAGATTGATGATGGGGAAAATCTAGATCTAAATCTTAGATCAAGATCTAGATATTGACAGTTCAACTATACTTTCATTGATAGCAAACCCATATTTAATATACTCACACACATGTGCACATTCCTATATGAATGGTTGACTAATTCTTATAAATAGGCAAAAAAAGCCACTTGAGAAAAATAATGTTGAGATGAACAAGATATTCTTGGAATATTAGTCTAGCTAGAGTAGAAGTGGATTAGTGATTTTGTCAACACCAGGAATAAAATCCTATAATGGCTTCCTATTCCCTAACACTGAAGACAAGTTCTAAGTGCTTTGGCCTGCGATTCCTCTTCCATTCCCCCTTTACTGTTTATATATCAAACTCACTGGCCCATTATTTATCTCTCAGTAATAAGGGCTGGTTTTTTCCTGCCTTGGAGTTTCGCATTTGCTATTCCAACTTCCATAATTTTCTTTCCAAATATCTTCCCATGGCAGGTTTCTCCTCGTCCCACTTTGAAGACTACCTCCTCAGTGAGACAATTTATGACATATTTGTGCTCTGGTCCCATCAAGATCCAATATTAATTTTATTGATGGCAAATAATAATATCTGAAATTATTTTTTATTCATTTTCTGTATCCCCCCATTCCCTAGCATATATACTCTATGAGAGCAGTTTCCTGCTGACTTTTTAAAATCTTAAATCCCCATTATTTAGAAAAGTATGTGGCACAGAGTTGCTCAATAAAAAGATGCTGAATGAAGGTTTTAAAAACATTGAATACTGAATGGCTTTTGTGAATAATCAGGTTTTTATAGGTGAGAATTTAGGCAATGTCAGAAGTAGTGATATGGGGAAAAATAAAGGGTAGAACAGCAGTGGACTGGGAGGAAACAACAAGTCTTTGAAAGAGATTGTGTTGTAAGAATAGGAGCAAAACAATAGTTACATATGATTGCTGCATCACTGACTTGGTTTCTGCGAAGCCAAGGATATCATTGGCAGAAATGAGGGATGATGGTGTCCCTTAGTCTGCAGAATTGCGATTAAGACTTAGCCACTTGTTAAAACCTTCAGAGGTTTGGATATCAGCTTCTGAGTTATCCTGCCAGACCAGGTTCCACACACTGACTGCAGTAAAATTATCAGATGTGGTCAAAGATCTAGCTATATCCCATTCCACAGTCTTTTACTTTTAAAGAGACTATAGAATGGGCTTCTCCCAGACTCTGAATAGTATAAATCCACACCAATAAAATTCTCCCTATCTCACCCTTAAGTTGAGAGAGGTCAAAAATTATTGTGGCTATCACTGGAATGTAGTACTGGGAACTTGACACATCACATTCCCTGGCCTTTTATTGATTTAATAGCTGTCTCCATTAACTGACAAGCACAGGCTTCATATGAGATTATGAAGTCAGAGAGGACTTGCCTGCAATGTTGTAATTTCAGGCAACCTTAAATGTTAGGGGGTAAAATTATTTGAAGATAATCACCCTCTATCTATAGTCAAGTGAACAGGTACATTCTTAATCTGCCTTTTTAAGTGAGCTGCAAGTCTAGGCTCAGGAGTTAATAATCTGGCCAGTTTTCTGAAACTTTTGTTCACAATCTAACAAAGTCTGAGATCACCCATAACTTCCAGGGCAAAGAGAGGGATGTATGAACTCGGCATGCCATCAGAGAAGTGTGACCTGTCAAAAGGCTGCACTGAAATGAAGATAAGTGCAGTATGCCCCAGCTGTGACAGTGTGTGTATTAGCTAACAAAAGAACCCCAACCCTTCAGGGGTGTTTACAAGCATACAAGCAGAAGCAAAGGACATGCCGTCTAATGTTAGGTCTAGGTCTAAGACTGGCTTAAAGTGGACCAAACATTTACCAGGAAAACCCATTCTACAGTTCCTGCTAAGGACCTTCCATCACTGCCTTCACTGAGCTTAGAAAAGCTACACCATGCCCAAACCCACGGCTACCAGCCAGCACACACACATGTGAATATACATGAATGTGAACACTTTTATTCATACAAGGAAACATGCGTTATTTCACAGAAAGGACAGGTATGTAGATACTGAGGCAAGGGTTCCACCCTTTGTATTACCCAACATTTCTTTATTCCTGCATTCTCCCTGACTATTGTGGGCTAAAAAATTCAGGGCTCAGTCTGAGCTACAGAAAGTCTATTCAAAGATCAGCATAGTGCTTCTCCTTTGACTCCCTCCTAACTCAATGAGACTTATACTGATCTTACCAGAACGCATGTACCCATGATTTAAAGAACTCAACAGTCCTTAAACTTTCCAGATTCTGGGTCATGCCTCAGCTTTAATTTATAGGTATCTCTGGGGCTAGTGATAAGAATATGGGAATGGTTGGTAAAGAATTCCTGTAATATTCTGTGGTAGGAGGAGGAAAAGAGTAGCTAAAGAAAAGAATGAGTGAGAAAAAAATAATTGGATGATTGAGTTAGAATAGGGAAATGAACATGAAAGTTTGAGCACGAGAGTCCTCTTGGAGGGCCCCTGCAGACACTATCACAGATGCAAATGTCCATTTTAATCCTTTCCTTCTTGAACCCCACCCCTGGGGTCACAGCTTAGCTTTGACCAATAGCCTTATGGCAAGAGGCCAGGGGACAGAGATGAAGATAAAAGGCCACAGCTTCCAGTAGCAGCACAAACCCGCTTCTGACACATCTGTGATCATTGTTAGCAAGTTCCGAGACCAGACACCATGGTGCATTTTACTTCAGAGGAGAAGGCTGTTGTCACTACCTTTTGGGGCAAGGTGAATGTGGAAGAAACTGGAGGAGAAGCTCTGGGCAGGTATATTCTGTGGGTCAGGACAGGGGAGGGAAGGAAGGAAGCTGAGCTTGGCAAAAATACAGGTCAGTTCTTGGGTCTTGTGACAAGATCTGAATTTCCCTCTGCTCTGGACCACCCTATAGGCTCCTGGTTGTCTACCCCTGGACTCAAAGGTTCTTTGCCAGTTTTGGCAATATGTCCTCTGCATCTGCCATTATGGGTAACCCCAAGGTGAAGGCCCATGGCAAGAAGGTGCTGACCTCCTTTAGCGAGGGCCTGAAACACCTAGATGACTTCAAGAGCACCTTTGCCCATCTGAGTGAGCTGCACTGTGACAAGCTGCACGTGGATCCTGAGAACTTCAGGGTGAGTCCAGGATCTGCTCAAGTTCTTTTGAATTTAGCCTTGAGACAACTTGGACAGCTGCGCACTGATCTTAGCACAACCAAGGACAGCTGTGGGCTGTGAAATATTTGGAGATCTTGGGGCTGGGAGTAAAGCAACTCCAGAAGTGTGAACTAAGACCAAGTATTAGGGCCTAAAATATGCTTCTAGAAGTCCAGAGGGACTTGTCTGAACTCTGTTGGCTTTTAGAAGAGAATTGTATAGAGATGAGGAAAATTGAAACCCTGTGGAAGGAGATTTGCCTTTCCTTCTTTGCCGCAACCCCCCCCCCTTCCCAGAAGTGTGGAAAAAGAAAGCTCAAAGGGAAAGATACCATGCAGGCATATGTTGGTTCAGTGTAAGGAAGGAACCTGGGTGGTCAAGCATATACGTATTAACAAGGCTAATCCTATATTGACTGGACATTTGTTCAAAACACTGCTAATGCTCCATTTCAAGCTTATATCCTATATTCCAGAAGTGGGGTAAAGTTTCTCTAAGGAGGGACACAGGTAGAATATGTGACCTGGAATGGGTATGGAAAGGAAGCTGTGTGTTTTTGTTTTTCCTTCATTGTTCTCCCACAAAATGTGGGAATGCTGGTGGTTAGAAGATTACAAGACAGAAAGCGTGAAATCATGGTAGGGACCATTCAGCAAGTGCAGAGATCTCACTGTTTCAGGAGCAGGCAAGACCCCAGGCTTTGGGTGAAGCTGACATAGGCTTTGGTTTACAGGGCATTTGGGTGGTCAGATAACTAGAGGCCAAGCTGGAACCCTCTGCTCTCTGAATGTGCATATCTATTGTCTATTTCCACCTACGCAGCTCCTGGGAAATGTGCTGATGATTGTCTTGGCGGCCCATTTTGGCAAGGATTTCACCCCCCAGGTTCAGGCTGCCTGGCAGAAGATACTGACTGGAGTGGCCAGTGCCCTGGCCCACAAGTACCACTGAGTCTCCTGCCACAAGTTCATAGTCTCCAGAAAGTAGTTTTATTTCTCAAATAATAACAAAAATAATAAAGGTGTTCTGCTAAGAACAAAAATATAATTGACTTCTGTTGTGCTTTTTTTTTCATGTCATTTCAAGTGAACCCCCACCCCTCACCCCATCCAATTTTATTTACCTAAGCTGCTCAAGCAAATATCAGGAAATGGTCTGGCTTAAACAATAAGAATTTATCAGCTTCCTGTTTTGAGACTAAAAGAAAGTCCAACTCAGGGCATCATTAACGCAATGCTTTCTCCCTGAAGACCGGCAATCCTTGGCTCCTCTGTCACATGGCAAGGCATGTGGTGGCACCTCCTGGTCTCTCTCTTCTCCTCTTGCTTCTCCAGCCTCTTGCTTCTGGTGGCTTTCTTTCTCTCTCTGCATGAATTTCACCCCTGTTATGAAGGACACCAGTAATAGGATTAAGGCCTACCCTGACTGAGGTGGGATACATCTTCTTAACTGAAGTAACGTCATTAAAATATTCTAACAATGGGTTCATACACACAGGAATGGATTACATTTAAGAACATGTTTTCTGGGGTACATACAGCTTCAAACCACCACACCCCAGAAAATTTACATTGGGATATATATATAAGTGCACACTCTCATTCACTTTTTGCATGAGGTGGTGGTTTTGACAAGAGAAGATTACAAGGCAATAAATCACCATGCACTTGAGAGTACTGCCAGGAGAAAACAAAAGATACAGTGGAATTGGATTAGAGAGGAATGGCTCCATGAGACTGTGAGATGGGAAATGAGTGGCAATAAGTTGCATAGATTGGCAGTGGAGGCCACATACATGGGAATTATTGTATGACTGGGAATTAATATATATTTATAGGCAAGAATGTGATGCTATTGATAGAGAAAATAGAAAGATCACTCTGGATGTGAGAGTCAAGTGAATTAGAGATCAAGACCATCTCCAGTGAATTTGGAATAAATACTCACTCCTTCTCTCACCTATAAGTCCCCAATAACAATGCCTGGGTCCATCTCTCCCGACTTCCTATCTCCCACTCTCGGTCTTGCAATTATTATCCTCTATAATATATATTATGTTTGTTGGTTTTTTCCCTTCTTCTTTGTTTACCCAGCTTCAGAATTTTGCACTTGCCATTCCTTTTTCTAGAAACTACATTCTCCAAATTTCTGATTAAGGTTTCACTTCAGATATAACCTCCTCTAGGACATCTAGGCAGATATTATTTTTCTGTAGTCACATCTACCAAATTACCATTTGCATTTTCTTGCTCTCACATAATGTCATCTGAACTTCTCTTAATTTATTTGTTTAATTATTTGTGTTGATGTCGTCTGCCCACTAGAACATGAACATCATGAGAGTAAGACGCTTTCTGTCCTTTTCTCACATTATTTCCAGGGTTGAGAAAAATGAATGTCATGTAGGGGCTCAACAAATATTTGTTAAATTGATATATGAAGAATGATAGAGCAAATTTTAGATGACTGTGAGGAGGATCTGGCATTTATAAGGATGTAGACCAAAGGGAAAGTAGATCATGGGGGGGGGGGCAGGGATGGGAAAAATGGAACAGCCATGAGCAAGAAAGAAACAGTATTGGAAAATGATTAAGACAGAGCAGAGTTAGAGATTCACTAGTTTATTGAAAAGATGAAGAAGCTATTCAAAGACATGCAGAGTTGTAGAAGTCCTTCAATCAATACGATTGTAAAGATCACACATTCTGCTGGAGATAGCATGAGGGTCATGAGAGGTGAAGTACCTTGAGCCCTTGTCTCAGGCTGGGCCCCACAACTTCATGAATTAATTTATTTCAGAGATCATAGATAAGACCAAGTAAATTAGTTAGTATAGCCAGTGGAAGCCACTGGTTATCTGATATTTCTAAAAATATATATGTTTTAAGGTGCACTGTCTGAAGAAGAGAACTTTGTGCAGATAGAATTCCATATTGCTTTTGGTAACTGAAATTTTTTTTGTGAAATTTGGTAAACAGTTTTCTGCACATTTATCAGGGAGAAAACAAGTTCAAACAGGGTAAAATAAGGGCAGGGATGGTCTTTTCTAGACAGTTTATTTTTTCTCTCTCTGAGCAATGACAAAAAGTTCCTGGACACATGACACTCAGTTCTTTATCACATAAGTGTCTAGCCAAGCAAATTTTAAGTATATATGACAGGGGACTTAGACTATACCTTTGAGGTTCCTTATTGTGCTATTGTCCTACTTTTTTAAAAAGGCAAAGGATCTTTTGAGGCTAGAAGCAATTCATAACAACATTCTGCGACAGTGGATTGGTGGGGCAACTGAGAGAAGTATGTAACACAATGGGAGATAACAAGGTTGAAAGTCACATTTTAGTTGATGTCCAGCATAATGTACATTTTGTGGAAGCACAGCCTTGAAAGTAGGTCAAACACAGTTCAGTAATTTAATGTATGTTACATCAATTTACTACTTGGTCTGCCCAGCACCCTCTGTTCACTATGTGCCATTTTTTTTTTATCTCTACTCCCTGCCCAGCTTCCAGACAACATGATATTGATTGTCTTGGTGACCCACTTCAGCAAGGAATTTACCCCATAGATGCAGGCTTCCTGGAAGAAGCTGACAACTGCTGTGGCAAGTACTCTAGTCCACAAGAACCACTGGGTACCCTGTCCAGCTATGTTGGTACATACTTGGGGAACTTTTTCCTCAAATTCCATTTCCCAATCAGGGAGAAGTCAGTGCCCTACCTCTAGGCACTGCTCCTGTATGATAATAATAAAAAGAAAATATCTGGTATAAAAGAAATATCATTGTTTACTCTATCTTATCAATGGGAAAGAGAGAGCTGTGGTTTGGGTGTTTGTGGGGAACAAGGAAGAGATCTTTGTGAGTTTCTGAAAGATAAGGCAAAACTTTAGGATGGCTTCACTGGGGTCTCAGATTCCTAGCAAGGGAAAGTAGACTCCAGAGTGCAACCATGTCTTAACAGAAAGGCAGAGAATGGAGGCAAACTTGAGAGATGTAATAGAATTCTTGGTGGTAAGATAGGCATAAATTAGGAATCAAAGTAGGGGTCTGGTGCAGGCTGTTAGCTGTCAAAAGTGAGGGTAGAGGTCAGTTTGGGCCCATAGTTCATTACTATTTAATATAAGAAACATATTTTTGATGGGCTCTAATGGGTTAAAGATAGGTCTTCCTAGAGATCATGTAAACTTTCCCCTAGTACTTTCAACAGTGTTAATGGGGAGTCATCCTTAAGACATATGAACTGATTGCCTTGTGTTGAATCTGTTTTACCCACTAATACTATGACCTGGGACATATTCCTAATTCATTTAAGCCCATATGTTCTTATCATATTTATCTTCCTCAATCATTTTTTGTGTGAATTAAATGAATGAATATTTGCAGTTTTTATCACACTACCTGGAACATAATAACTTCATCTGTCTATTCATAGAGATATAAGATTTTTAATTGTTTTTAATGGTGGTGCATTTATTCTTTTTTTGTCTATAATACATATATGTGTACAAATCAATATATATTACTTCCATGGTAGTGTTTTTATTTTATGTTTTTAACTGGAATAGACAATATTTAAACTAATATTTGATGGTGATAAAAGGCCATTTATGTGGGAAAATGGCAAATTCAAATGCTGAGAGTCAGGAATCAGCAGGCCAGTTATCTTAGCTAGGAGTCAGAGGAGTGGCTGGTCCTTTAAAATAGAGAAGAATTTTAACAAATTAGGGAAGCTAATATTATAAGCAGTAGGAACATACTGAACAGAGAGTTTCAGGTAAACTGATTCATGTGTGAGCATAAAGCAGCTTAGAGAAGAAAGGATCTAAACTTGGGTGTGGCCAAAGGAGCTTGTGATTATACAGAAGTGATGAGGCTAAGGGCTGGACTTAACAGGAACAATGAAACTAAGAAAAAATCAAGTGAGGGACCGTTAGGGCAAAGATTCAGCAGGTCTTGGAGCCTCATTGAGAAAACAGAGAGCAGGGGAGTCATAGATGATAACCAGTTTCCCAGTTTGTGAATGGAAAGAAGGAAAATCTATTGACTGCATGTAAAATGCCTACATGTCCCTCTGTTTGGTGTTGGCAATTAGCAGTCATTTCAAACTCCTGTACCCAACGACTTGAAGATGTCTTCAGCACTCTCAAATTGACCCAAAAATAAGGTTTTAGAAGACTTATCTCCTTTTTTCCCTCTTTTCATTAATCTTTACTCAAAGAAAAAAAAAACCCTTCCTCATAATGTTTTCCATATGAATCTATCTGAATCAGCTCTCCTTTCTCTATCTCTTCTGGGGGCAGCATATGGAAAGCCGGCTGCTACCACGCAATAGTTCCTGGAATTTCTTTAACATTGTCTTGGTCCTCCTGTCACTGGTACCCACCTAATTGGACTTGGCAGGAGTCATTCATGCACAATTATCATTTAGTCACTCACTCCTGAAACATTTCTTAATTAAGCACATTTTCATAATTAATTCCCCTGAGCAATTAGAATGTCTCAGAACTATACTTTTAAACTCCATATTTGTCCCACTCCCTGCTCTTTTAGATGTCAGTTTATTTTCTAAATTATATTAGGATGGTACCATTTCCTATGTTATTTACTCCTCATTTATCACAAAGCAATTCACATACCCACCTTTACTGACAAATATACAAATATGCACCTTGGTACATAGGCAAATATACAAAACAAACAGAAAATGGATTTTGGCACATATTGACACATACAATCTTATAGGAATATAAATGTTCTCTGATGTAGCTAGGTACATGTAGATAGGTAGATAGGTAGATAGATGACAGCTATAAAATTTCATATATCACATGCATACATACTGGCACATGTGTATTTAAGTGCACTGACAAAATTGCCCTAGTCAAAATAGACGATTTGGATTTCTGCAAATGATTTTTTGCCTCTGTATGTGTTCTTCACTCAGTCTGGGTGACTTTTTTCTCCCACTTTGCCCTGTTTACATCATATGCATGCTCCCAGTTTCCACTTAAATATCATCTTAATTAAGAAGCCATTCTCTCTGCATTGTAATTGAGTTAGAAACCATTTTATAGACTCTGCTACTTTTACAGTTTTCTTCCTAACAAGCATGCAGCACTTTACAGATTAGTGCACTTATCCTGCTCATTTGTGCTTCCACCAGTAAATATTAACCACTTTTAAGACAGAGACTTTGTCTTGGAAAGTCTTCTTTCCCTAGCTCCAAGCACAGAACTCCACACAAAGTTTGTACTCATTACATATTTGATGCATGGAGTAATTAATAACTCCAAAATCAGATTTCTCTTTCCTACATGATGAATATTTCAGTGCTTTAGTGGTTGGGGTTTAATGAGGGGAAACTCTGGTTCCAAAATGGCTTAGTGTTATCTTAGCATTTATAGGCCATATGATTCCTTCCTCTGACACTGTGCATTTGTTGACCCTTTCTTCAATCTTCTTGCCTATTCTTTCTGGTTGGTTAACCATCACATTAAATAAATAAATTCATATTAGGAATTCAATGGCCTAACATGATATAACCTCAGAAATCAGTTTATTAAATATGTCTGTTAGGGTTAACCCAGGAAGATGAAACCATTGCCATTTATTTCAACAGGTATGTTGGAAGAGCTGAGAGATCAAACAGCAAATGTTACATCAACCCAGATGTTACCAACATCAAGAAGCTTCTTCCACAGCTAGGCCTAGAAGGACAAAGGGAGGAGATGTTTATACCAGATTCCAGAGCTGGAGATCTTCTGGAGTGAACGAAATAGTGGGGGCTCTTCTGTAAACAGCTGGAACTGTCTAATGGGGTCATTGTCTTCCCAGCCATTAAAGAGACTTCACTTCTGTAGGAAACCCCAACAGAAAGAGAGAGAGAGAGTCAGAAATAACCTTGTTTATGTTCTCCTCCAGCCAGTAATTCACATTATAGAAACCATACAGAAGTCAAAGGGCAATGGAACCTAGGAAATATAAACTACTCAGAGAGAAAATCGGGAGAAGTATGAGATATATATCAAATGAAACTACAACTTGTACAGTAAATGAATAATTATAGTGTGGAATGATAGTCACAATGGTTACTTTATGGCAAGATATTATGGAAATACAGTATTCTAAGAGAAGTGGGCTGAGGGGGCTGAGAGAATTTTTGGGATCCCTCTCATTCAAGAAATAGAACTAGCACTAAAAATTATTCTTACCCAGGTGCTAATACCTATTCTATGCATGCTATGCTATGCACTATGGATATTATCTCAATATTCAATATCTGAATATTATGAATTAGGTATAATTGTCATTTTGAAAGTCATTAATGCAATATTGGTACAGTTAATTTATCCAGTCATGCAGTAAGTAAGCAATAGAACTAGTATTATTTGTCGAGCTTACTATGAGCTTACTGAAGCTCAAATAATTTGGTAATTTGTTCAAGATAGCCAGATGTTAAATATGGTAGAAGGCTTTAAACCCACATTAGTGTGACTCTAGAGCCTCTGCTATTTTTCTGGTGCCGTGTGGCCCATCTGGCTTCCATCTCAACCATCACTGGCAGTACTAACTGAAATCAAACTGAATTCCAAAACCAATGAGCAATTTTTGAATCTTACCTTATTTCACTCACCTGTGTGATTTCACTTGATATGTTAGTGTTCACTAAAGTTCCTTCCTTGATCCATGTAACTCTGTTTTTATCACATTCTTTCAGGATGAGCACAACTACAAATATACCCTTAAATCTAACCTGCACAATCATGATTCCCAAGTCAGAATCTCCAGCTTTGACATATGACCTGAGTGTCGAGCCATAGATCCAAC
>PVKH010005927.1:0-21557 GCA_004027955.1 Chaetophractus vellerosus
CTGTTCCCGGGGCTGCGTTTCTCTCTGGGCTTAGCTTCTGTTTCCTTCACGAGTTCAGCTGTAGACCATGAGGCTTTCTATGCTTTGCGTCTCTCCACAAGGCCAGCTGTAGACTCTTGGGCGAACGGCTCACTCCATACTTGAGACCACGCCCACCGAGGGGTGGGCTCAACGTCTCACTGACACAGTTAACGCCCTACTCATAACTTAATCATGCCCAGATGAACAGATTAGTTTAAAAACATAATCTAATCTATATTTTTGGAATTCATAATTAAATCAAACTCAAGCCATTACACCCTTTAAAGGCATGAGGGATAATAGGCCTTCATCATGGCAGGGAGAGGCACGGTCAGTTGTTTGTCAGTTCAGACAAGTGCCATCTGTTGTGTGACCATTGTTAAAAGGTGACAGGCAAATGTTTAATGGCCACAATTGATGTTCAAAAACTTGTCCTAAGAATGTTTCTAATTTGGAATTGTTTTTCTATCACTTTAGACACCTGTACATGTCACAGTTACTTTTTTCTGCCTTTGTCTATTATCAGATAAAGAATCTCCATCTGACTGTTTTATCTGGGAGGGGACAATGAGAAGAGAGTGGTCCTTGAAGAGAATTTCTAAATTAATGGTTTGTTGTCTAGTGTCTCTTTTTGAAGGAGTTATAATCAGCATAACTATAGCAAAGAGGGCAGTAGGACGTGAGAACTTAGTCTTTATTTCTGCCTTTGTGAGAGTGGATTAGGTTTGTATCTTATTAGAAAATGGTACTTCCTGAGCAGGCAACTTAATGTACAGCTTTCCTGTAGTTATGGGTAAGATGTTACTACTTAGTGGAGAGGATATAATAGGATTTTTTCTTCTGAGAATCTGTTGAAGGCAACTAATCTTTTTACTGTGAGAGTGCAATTATTTACTTTTGTAAAAGAGAGGTAAAATTCTAAAACCAAACCACTTTTTCCTTCTCTTGACTGATAATAAAACCTTAATTCTAGTGTTGTTGCTCTGTACTGTCAAATGAAAGCTTTTTAGCTGGCACTTAACCACCCCAATGGTGCTTATTTGTTGGATTATATTTTTGAGTATAAAAACACACTGACTTAGAAGATGCTGAGCTAACAACTGTCTTGGGAAATGGTTGCATTTTTTTATTTATATGGTAAGTTTGAACATGCTCCCTAATTCCCAAAGGTGTTTTTTTTAAAAAAAAAAAAAAAAAGATGAAGAAAGGAGCAAGTTATCTGTCATACAAAAGAGTGTGCCTTTCTCACCTCCCTAGGCTTTGTCCTACATGGAATTATTTGCTCATGATGTGAGCTCTTAGACATTATATAAAAAGTTTTAGCTTTTACTAATAAAAGTATGGTGAGGCTTTTTGTTCTGTAGTTATCCTTGGGGGTGGGAAAATCAAAACAGAGGCTATACATGCCCTCTCTGCAAGGAGATTTATTTGCTAATTGGGAGGCTGAGTCACAGTGAAATCACTGAAGAACACAATGAAATTATGTGTTACCAAATCTACTTAGCCAAATTTTGATGTCCTCAGAAGCATTTTGGGAAAACTGAACCCTTCCTCAAGTCCTGAGTTTAGTTCTCTTTCAGTATATCTAAGTTCTTCTAGACCAGGGGTTCTGAACCTTTTTTGTTCCATAGACCCCTTTGACAGGTGAAAACCATGGATCCCTTACTAAGGCCACACTATACTGTGTATTATTTAATAAATATATCACACCTGCGCCAACATGTCCCTATGAGAATTATGTTTTTTTTTAAAAAAATTTCAATTCATGCTCATGGACTCCTTGTTAAGAAACCGTGTTCTAGACTATGGAGACTCCTTTAAAAATTTAGTAGTATGTAGTTTAAAAAACAGAAGAGGAAAAGGGATTTTAACAATAGGCTACAAGGAAAAGTTGTTGAGAGTTCAGACAACTTTCAGATATTGGCTCTGACTGGGTATTTCTAAATATAGATTATAGTTTGTCCTTTCTCTCTCTCATATGAATTGAACCAGATGAAATAGGCTTAAGTTAACTGGGAGGCATTTTTAAGTTATATGAACTTTTCTAGCAGACACGAGAATGGATCTTCAAAAGAAATCCCAGAATCTGCCTTCTAATTTAGGAGCCATAAAGCCATTCATCTAAGAGAAGAATTTACCAGAAAAAGACGGAAATCTATTGAAATTACTTCTAGTCATAAGGGAGCACCATTTGAGAGAAAATAAAGGAATTTGAAAGTATTTCTGAGCCTAGTAGGTAGACTTTAAACTTGCTAGTGAGAATGGCTTGTGTAGGAATGCCTTATGTGGTTTAAAAGTATTTATAAAAATTGATCTGAGTAGGTACTGATTGTAAGGAATAGAAATGTGCTCCTGACCCTGAATTATTGTGGTGGAGACAATACTTGGTAGAGGATTTGTAGTTGACATCATAAATTGTAGATAGCAAGAATATATACTAATTTCTAAGAAGAAGAGGGATTCCAGAGCAAAGTCTTTAAAGTTGGAGCTGTGTTCATGGTAGTTGCCTCTGCTTTGTGTACTGAGTTTGCATGTTGACCTTATTTGGAGTAAGTGGTTACGTTGGTATAGACGGGCCCAGATAACTAAGCCATCAGCTGTTTCCACCCAGTCTGATGTGGCAGTGTGTCCCTGCCAGTGCTCTTTCCTACCACATGCTGGTTATTTCAGTGGGACTTAACTATATTATCTGAGAAGCTCTCTGTGACATTTGTTACTAGCAGAAATTAGCTTGCAAAGGAGGATTTAGAATGGAAACCTTTGTTTAAACAGATTCAGTTTGAGTCACATTTCTGAAGCTTTGCTAATTAGTTTTGGGTGGAAATACAGGCAGAAATCACATAGGTATTTATCCAGCTTGACTCTAGAGCCTACAGGTTTCTAGAGCATTTGAAACGCTAATGTAATTAGGGATTATACTTTAGGAATGAAACAACATTTGAAATTTGCTATGTGTCCTTTAATAAATAAATTTGTTATAATGGTTAAATGCCTGAAGGTATCCTGAGCTACTATCAAGCAGATGTGAACTGCAGTTAAATCATTTTTACATGATACTTAGAAAGTTTAAGTTTAATGTGTTTACTTGGTATTTCATTTACTTTTCAAAAAATGTGTAGTCTTGTGACGGTTACAAACTCAGATATTAAATAAAATTCTTTATATTTCCTTTGTTTGAATTTAAGTTGCATACCACTTTTTCCCTTTGCCCAAACTACAGAAATAAGAATAAACACATATAAGGAAAGATTGAAGGGGGAAAAATGATTGGCTTAAAATCTCTCTGGAATCCTGATAGATCTTAATAAGAAGCTGCTAGTTTTTTAACATCTGGTTATCAAAGAATCGCCAGTGGCATCTAGTCTGTGTTCAGGATATAGTTCTGTATTATATTGGAGATAATGGTTGGTAAACCAGGGACTAATAAAATGAGTTATATATTTTTGGTTTTAACTTGGGCATTTGGAAGTAACGATTATTTATTTTGGTGTTCTAGAAGTTTTGGTTCTGTGTCTCCTGATTCCATACATTGTTGTCTGGGATATATTCCATCAGTCCTAATAAGAATGAGCACCAGTGTCACGAGACCTCGGCAGTCAGGTGTTGGCCGTGGTATGGCCAGTAGTAAATTTTTATCATAAATGCATGTTGTAACTTTAAATGGAAAAACAGTAAAAATTGATCACAAAAGGACATAACACATTGACTACTACATCATAAGAAAATACAGAGTATTGGGAAGTGAAACTACAATGAAAAGAATTAGCGATAACTCAGCTTGGCTGCTCGTGATATCTATACAACAGTGACTTTCACTATATCCCAAAGTAAGAGGAAAATAAAGGAATTTGGAAATATTTCATGAGGCTTTAAGTTTGCCTGTGCAGAACTTAATTAAGGACCATATAAATGCCATGTGTTGTTTGGAGGAGTAAGAAAGACAAAGTCATATAAATGATTCTCCACTCTAGCTACCATAAATTCCTACAATACTACTAATTGAAGGGCGAGGGAGCATGTTTTTCTCTTAACGAGTCTAGCCAATGCACTTTGGTAGTTGATGAGGGTGGAGCAGAACTCCTTTTCTTTATTGAAAACTGCATTTTTTTGCTAATTTAATTTTACATTTTTCCCTCTTCTGTTGATACAATGTTATCTGCATGTGGCTAGATCTTAGCTCCAGAACATGAAATAAGCTTCCCTGCGTTCTGCATTCTAATCTCTGTTCACAGAAATCCCATCTCCACACAAGTTTGTACATGACAGGTAATGAGTGGGAGGTGGGAATGGGTGGGTGGCTGTATGGTTTGCAGTGGTGTTGGTGGGGAGCTGAGCAGATGGTTGTGATAGCCACGTGCTGTGAGATTCCCGTGGGAGTTGATGGTGGTGACAGGCGACTCACAATGTGCTATTTACAGTTTGGGTTTGCAGTCTTTCAGTGACATCTGAATGCTCTTTAGCAACTGCTTTCATTACTGCCTTTCGAGGAGCTGCTAATTGAAAATGAAATTGTGGGTGGGCTTTAAGGCAAGCACAGACAACTCTATAAGGTAAATGTACTTGAGAACTATTGGATGCCTCGTGTCCCAATTTGTCATTCTCTTTCCAAGGAGGTAAAGCAGGAGGTGCATTTGACTGTTCAGTATGTGCACATAAGGCAATCTAAATGTCACACCCTGCCCTAAAAGCTAGAGGAATGCTTGGAGGTTTGAGTTACTACTGCTAAAGACTCACCTGTTTATGCCTTTGTATGATTCTCTTTAAATGTGTACAACTTTGTAAGGTTGTTATTTTAAATTTGCCAGTGTGTTGCAGTATTCTTTTATTGTAGATTTTTCATTCTTCTTCTAGCTGTTCATATAGTTCTGTGCAGGAGATTATAGTTATTTGATCTTTGAAATTTGGAACATTATATTCAAGTTTTTGCATATAACTTTTCTTCCTATAAGCATTTTCAGTGATGCCAGTCTGTTGAAGGCAGTTGGGGCATCCAGGCACAATGAGAGAAGAAGGTGGTGGTGGATTTGATTGGACTTTGACAGTAGATGATATTCTTGATTCTTCAGACTGTCCCCAGTCATAGGATTGTGATTTATACCTCATCTTTAGAGCTTTAAGCTAAAACATCAGTAGCATTTCTGAAATGGTAACTTTCATAATGTTTATGTGCCCCATTGTTTTATTGCCCATCCTTAAAATAGCTTTGCACAGAGAAATCTTGTGCTGAACAAGGAATGACCGCCCTCTTGGAAGTGCTATTAGCTCTCTTTTTAATTAAATCTGAAGATAAATACAATATTACTTCATTCTTTTTAGCTTTCCCTTAAACATTTCTGTGAATATTATCTGGGACAAAACCCTGCTGAATTATATGCTTTGTTTAACAAAAGTTCTGTTTGCTTATAGAGAGTCCCTGAGGCTCGGGCTGGGGGGACCTTCATGACGTAGCCTTTTCTGTACTTAACCCTCAGTCCCATTAGACTAGCTTTGACACAGGAACCCAACTGTTTTAATCCATATGAACTACTGCTGCATCCTAATGGTGTTTAAAGTAACCTATTTTGGTATTCTAAAGGAATTCTGGAGCATTGCATATGATACAAATGTTGATGATTTTATATCAAGCATATTTAACAAAGTTTTTGCACAAGCTCTAGGTCTTTTGACACCTACAGGTGTGCCCTCCTCAGTGCTCATAAATAAACACACACAGGAGAAGATACCAAAATGGTGCACAATCCCGGGTGAGCCCTGTCAGCGGCCACCTGATGTGTTTCAGGAGGCCTGATGAGCTCTGCTGTGTGGCCTCCTGAAACACGTCAACTGCATTCATTGATCACAGCTCTGCAGAAGCTGCCACTTCTCCAGCACGCCTGCCTACAGTGATGCTGATTTCATTCTGTAATCATTATTTGCACCTGCATTTGCTCAGGAAGCACTTGTGTCATACATCTTGACATCATATATTACAAAGCTGGACAAGTCCTAATTGCTGGTGATGATTCTGAGGGGAGATTGGCTCTAATTAGATTGAGAAGCAATTAGCTGCATATTCTGGGTAGGAAACATATAGAAAAATGTTTCTTAAAGGTGAATTTTGGATTGCCTACATCAGAACAACTCGGGGGCTTTTGTTAAAATGGGTAGTCCAAGACATCACCGTTGACTTATGGAGCCACAGCCCCTTGGATGGGGTCAGGGTGTGGCAGCAAATTCCTTCGGTAGCTCCAATGCAGTTCCTTCAAGAGCCATACTTTAAAATTAAGTAAATTCGGGGGCCGGCTGTAGCCCAATTGGTAGGGTGCCTGTTTACCACATAGGAGGCCCTGGGTTCAGTTTCTGGGGCTTCCTCGAGTGGGCAGACCGCCTTGAGAAGGCAAGTCGCTGCGAGCAGGCAGGCCGCCACGCAGTGAGCTGACTCAGCGGGTCGCGCAGCGGGGGAAGACAGGCAGACACAGAAGAACGCAAAAATGAACGCAGCAAGAACAAGCAGAAAGGGGGGGGGGATATGTAATTTTTAAAAAATCTTTAAAAAAAATAAATTAACTATATTCTCCTTTATTATTTTTTTAAAAAGGGAAAGAGAATTACTATGTTGTTAAACTTGTGGCAAATCTTAAGTTAAAAAATATTTTGTGTGAAATTAATTTTATTAAAAAAAAACAGGACCATATTATTGTCATCAAGAAAGAAATGTTTCTACCATGTTATGGACATATTGCAAACATGTTTTAAAATTATAGTCCCTTTTGGTAGAAGTTTACTAGAATGCCTCTGGTAGTATACTCTTGTTGTATTCTTCTTTCCTTAAGCTTTCCTGTTCCCTACAATACACAGCTTTTTATAAATATGCTAACCTGAGTGTTTTCACTGTTCTTTGTCTCAGTTTTTACTTAAGTCTCTCTTCCCTTTCATCTGTAGACAGTGGTGTTCATCTCTTAAGGTTTATAAGTTTTATGAATTCTCCAGACTACAAAAACTGGTGGTGTTTGGTGGTAGTATTTGGGGGCAGGTATGAATGAGATATGAAAATATTGCCCATGTGAGAATCAGTGGTGTCTAAAGACACTAACTGTTTTCTTCCTTACTAAGAAAGCTTCATTGTAAAATATTGTACTTGAATTTCTGGTTTTGGTTCCACCAATTCAAAAGGAAATATTTTCCTTTGCAAAACCAAATGCTAAAAACTCTCAGATGAGTTTTTAAGTAGCAAATCTACATACATGATTTAGCAATTGCTTGAGGTGTGTTAACAATAGGTAGCCTCCATTTTAATACATTGCTATGAGACCTGAAATCCTTTACCCTGAAGATGTGTGCAAAATGATCTATGGAACAGTTGTTAATGAAGTTATCATATTGTATGAATATGAATGTTAATGACAATTTTTAAAAAATTATATAATCAGATTGATCTAAAAAGCAATGGGGGTGATGAGAATACCTTTGCCTTTCAGATGATGTGTAAAGCTGTGTAATGCAACCAGTGCCCAATTACTGGCAAACTGATAACTTACTTGCAGTAAGTTATCATAACCTGCCTCCCTGTACTTAAATTCTAAAGTGATTGTATTAGTCAGCCAAAGGGGTGCTGATACAAAGTACCAGAAATCTGTTGGCTTTTATAAAAGTTCTTTATTTGGGGTAAAAGCTTTCAGATACAAGGCCCAGAAGAGTCCAACTCAAGATACCGTAAGAGGTACTTTCTCACCAAAGTCAGCTGCCACGTGTTGAAGCAAGATGGTGGACAATCTCTGCCTGGTCTCTCCTTCCTTCCCCCTCCTAAGGCTCTGTGGGCCCAGCTTCTTCTTATCTCAGCTGTAGGCTGTCATAGGGCTTGTTTTTCAGGGCTTCCTATATCATTCTGGCATAGGGCTTGTTTCTTTCCATGCTTTCTCAGCTGCTCAGCTGCAAACTATAAGGTGAATGGCTTCTCTCTCCCTGGCCTCCAGGATCAAAACTGACAAAATTCTCTGCCTCTTCCTCTTGTGTCTTCTCCAGTGAATGCCCTTTTACATCAGTTCACCAACGTGAGTCATGACTTGCAGACATGGTTGAATCAAAGGCCCTAAATTGATTTAATCAAGCAAACTTAAAACCTTTGAATTTAATACAATCAAACCGTATCACACGCAGAGGAACAGACCAGTTTACAAATATAATTCTTCTCTTTTTTGGAGTTCATAAATAATCTCAAACTGCCAGAGCTGTATTTCTCAGTTGAATGTGGGAATTGGGTGGGGTGGGAAGGAGGAGGTTTCAAGGGGTGAGGTTGTATAGTTGTATATGAAGAGGAATATATTGGAATCACTTAGGGAATATTGTGGAATGCCTCTAAGGTTCTCCAGGTGGAGTGAGAAGGCAAATCGATATAACAATATCGAAAAAGAAGACTAGATAGGGAGTTTCAAAAACATTTCCCAGGTGATTCTGACCCTGATCTTTTCTATTCCCTCTTCAAACCTGGAGGCCCATTTTTCTCTTTCCCTTTCTATCATTGTGCCCTGCCTTCAAGCTACACCTCCAACTCATGAGTTGTCATCTTACTCTGTTCTTCTCTCCCATGCCCCTTGCTGGCCCCTTTACACAGCCAGAATTTCATGGGAAACCACTTAGATTTGCTCTCAACGTTACTAAATGCCTTTGTCTTCTGGTGTCTTTCTCAGTTGAGTACGCTGGCTCTTTTCACTAAATATTTATACTTAAAATCTTATCTGGGTTTTTAGTACAGGTCCTCATTATTTTCACTCATTGCTGATGTACCCTCTTGTTTAAAAAAATTCAGTGGCCTTCCACAGCCAACTTAAGAAAAAAATCAAAGCCCCAGAGTATGGCATTTTAGACCTTAATTAATCTTGGCCCCCAACATACCTTCCAGCTGCCTCTCCTACTTCCTGCTGTCCATAACCACCAGGCTGTAGCTACAGTTGCTGTTACTTGGACAAGCCCCTATACTTTCCACACTGCTCTGCCTGTGTTTATTATGATAGTCCCTTTTCTTGGAATGTCCTCCTTCAAAAGCCATATTTCCTTTAGGGACTAATTCAGAAGCTTTTATGATCTTTTTTCCTCAGAATTGCATTTTTTTAGAACTCCCCTGATCTTATAATTAGGATGATCATATAATTTATCATCTAATCCAGGACATTTCTGAGAGGGATAGAGAACACTATTAATAATTACCTTGGAGCAATAACCATAAATCAGGACTTCCTGGAAAACTGGGGTATACGGTCACTTGATTGATAATTCAGTTTTGACCCTTTTCATATCAAACCCTGTTTTGAATTGGCTGTATATTTGTCCTCCTTGCTCCCTGGGGACTGATCTTCTTACTCTGTGACATACCAAGGGCCTAGGCTTATGTGGCATATGGGGACGTAAAACCCTTAAGACCCACTGCTGTCCCTCCCTTGAAAAACTCTGGTGTCTTTCTCAGGTTTCCCATTTCCACTCCTGTCCTTTTTCTTTCTATTCTCCATTCCGCAGCAAGGGTGATCTTTAAAAAAAAACAAACATACTTTTGATCATATTATTCCAAGATAGACATCCTCTCTGTGGCTTTTCAGTATATTCAGTGTAAGATTCAGTCTCTGATCTGTTGTGCTCAGTTGATCAATGCCCTATTTCTCCATCTCCATCTTATGCCACTCTCTCTAGCTCACCGGCTCCATCCCCCTGCCCTTCCTTCATTTCTTCAAACATGTTAAGGTCTTTTCTTCCTTGGGCCCTTTATACATTCTCTTCTCTCTTCCTGAAATCACCCTCCCTCTGCTCTCTGAATGATGGGCTCCTTCTTGTCAATTTAGACCTGAGCATCTTTTCAGAGGCTTTTCCTGACCATATTATTTAACCCAGGATCTTCCTGTAGTCCTTTCTTTTGCATCTATCGTCTTTACTTCCTAACACTTAGCACAGTTTATAGATTTTTCTTTTTTGTATACTTCCTTAAATGTCTGCCTCTTCTGCTAGACTCTTTGTGTGTGTGTGTGTGTTACATATCCCCCCCGTTTCTGCTTGCTCTTGCTGTGTGTTCATTTTTGTGTTCTCCTATGTCTGCTTTTTGTCTCCCCCCGTTGTGGCGACGTGCCGAGTTGGCCCACACGTAGGCGGCTTGCCCCACTCGTGGGCGGCTCTGTTCCGTTTCGCGGGCGGCATAGCTCTGTTTTTCGCGGGCGGCTCAGCTCCGTTTTTCACGGGCGGCTCGGCTCCGTTTTTCGCGGGCGGCTCAGCTCCGTTCGCGGGCGACTTGCCCTGCCCGTGGCAGCTTTTTTGCCCTGCCCATGGCGGCTTTGCCCTGCCCACGGCGGCTTGTCCCCTCAAGGCAGTCTGCCTTTTTGGAGAGGTCCCCGGGAACTGAACCCGGGGCCTCCCATGTGGTGTACCGGCACCCTATCCACTGGGCTACAGCCGGCCCCTCTGCTAGACTCTTAAGCTCTCCTGAGGGAAGGCACCATATCCATTTTCTCCACCACAATATTTGTAACATTGCCTGGAATATAGAAGAAGGTGCTCGGTAATTAAAATTGAAAGATTGAAGGTTTGACTGATATTTTTCTAATTGATGACATTGTAAATCCCACACTCTTGTTGCAACTTTAATTGCCTACAGGGGGGAAAAGCCTAATACAATATGACCTTTGTTTTCCTTTTCTCTGAATATGAAATGTAAAATGAGATACTTATCAGCATATACACACCAGGCAAAAATTTATTCCAAGAAATCCCTGCCCCATTGGTGGATAGCATCTGCTGTTCTCCCATGGAATGTGCCAGCAATCTTGTCTTCCCAGGGTTCTAGCCTGTCAGGATAACAGGATTGCTGGTGTAGCCAGGAAAAGCTGGCCCAGGGAAACAGTTGTCTTCCATTTTTCAGAGATAATGGGAAGGAGAACAAACAGTAGAGACAATGAGGAAAAGGTAGGTGGCAGTGAGATGGAATTTACTGAGCACTCTTTCACGTACAGATGTTTGTGTGGGGCTCTAATTTTTCACCGTAAAAGTACAAATGACTTTTTTGTGTCAAAGTATGAGTCGCATGTCTTTGCACTATAAAATTATTGTCCTGTGTGCTCTCTAAAATGTTTGGGCCTTAGAAAAAGAATTAATTTTATTTCATTTTGGAGTGGCCTAATTAATTCATCCTCCCCATATTTGCTCATTCAGCAAACATTTACTGAGCATCCTTTCTGTGCAAACCCTGTATAAGAGACCATGACATAACAGAAAGGACAAATATAGTGATAACTGCATTTACAGCTTGGTAGTCTTGACCTTGTGAAAAACTGTTATCATAAGGGAGGCTGAGGCTGGAGGATTAAGTGCATTTCAGAGGGAGACACAGTTGAACATCTCTTAGAGAATGAATAGCTTCAGATCAATATATGTGCTGATTCTTTAAAATTGTTTCTTTTCTAAGATGCTAAGTGAAATCTCTATCAGATGACTGTTTTCCTGGCCAATATTTCCATTTTTCTTGAACTACCCCAACCCCCCTTTAAAAAAAACAACCTTTTGAGAATAATGCTTTCTGTTACTGAAGCCATCAGTAATTGTTAGAAATAGTGTTGCTTTGTTTTTCAATCCTCTTGGGTTATTTTTACAAATAAGCGCTTTACATTTTTCACATTTTTTACCTCACATGCAATTTACTGGAAATTACCTGGTCCAGTAATTTTATGTGTACGATTTTGCAGATTATTCAAAACTCAATGGCTTCCCAGTGTTACCAGAAACTGCCATTTCTTGAATATGGACCATGACCTACCTACTTTCTGGAAATGGTTTTACTTAAGGTCACTGACCCAATTGTCACATCTCACTCCTGGAACTCTTTCACTCTTTCGTATCACAAAGTCTTATAATTATATTTAGATATGGAGCCTTTTATGCTAATTTGCATAAAGCAGAAACCAGAAATATCGTATCACTTTCTGATTTCTAATTACTAGGAAGTAGAGGATTGATTTCAATGCAGGTAGAACTTAGAAATAGGGATAATTGGATCAAAATTTAGCCCTCAAGTTTATTGATTTAACAATTATGTAACCTCAAGAATATACAGACCAGTTCCCAATTTACTTGCAAGTTTGTTTTTTCAAAAGCTGCTTCTTTTTGACTTAAGAAATCCTGAGTTTTTTAAAAACAGTGTTATAAATTGTGGTTTCCCATCAAACTTCTTGAAAAGCTATTTAATCCATTAGGTTCACTCTTCCTCTCCCCCTATTCACTCTCCCTTGATGTTCATTTATTTAAATACTTATTCACCATGGACTACTATGTGCAGACATGTAGTTTTAGGTGCTTGGGATACATTAGCAAGCAAAACAACAAAAATCTCTGCCCTGGTGGAATTTATATTCTGGTGGGTTTAGTTGTTTTAAGAATTCCAGCTTCCATTTAAATGTCCAAACTAGGCCTTTCTTCTTAGCTTCCAGAGTCATAGATCCAACTGCTTATCAGACTTTTTTTCATCTGGTTCATTCACAAGCATTTCAATCTCAGTGTGTCTCACATTGAGCTCTAGAGCTGTTGTCCCAAATTTGCTCTTCTTTTTAAGTTTCTTCTTTTAGTTAATGCCCACACCATCTGTTAGGCATCCAGGCCATAAATCTGCTCTGCTAGAAACATGGAAATCATACTCTTCTTCCCCTCACTCATTCACACATCCTCTCAATTTATGTCCTATGTATTTCTCATCTTTCCTTCTCTGTCCACTGCTTTCCACACATTCGGCCACAATATTCCTTCTCTTGACTAGATTATGACCATATCTTCTTACCTGGCTTGCCAGCCTCCAGTTTCACTATTCTTCAATCCATTCTCCAAGTTCCTTCTACTATAATGTTGACAAAATGCAAATTGAATCATGGTACATGCTTGAAGAATTTTCATTGACTTGAATTACAGGTTGAACTTCAATTTGTTTTTCTTTTTTTTATGTCAATTTCTTTATATGGTGTAGATGCCCACACATTTTTATAATGCCTGTAGGAACCCTCCCATCTTCCTGGTGTTTCCTGAACCCAGTTGTCCCTATCACATCAGGCTTAATCTGTTTTCTAAAATGTATTCCTATGTGCACCCCTACAGATCTTAGTTCCCTTAGTCTTAGTGAGTCTGATCTTTCCGTGTGAGAAGCACAGTCCTACTAAGTCATAAATTGATTATGCCATCTTGTAGAATAACATATTTTGAAAAGGGTGCTTTATTAACTCAGAAAATTTTCATTTTGTTAGAATTTAATGTGGTACAAGAAGTAAAATGAAAAAGTTTGGAGGATATGGGTACAAATTTTGGGGAAATTGGCCAATAGCATTAAAAATAAACAGATTTTTTTCATGATGGTTCTTTTTTGGTGTCTGTATTGGGGGTGGATTTGCAATTAGAGAAGGTTTTTATAAATGGAGGTATTATTCAGGTTTAGGAATTGTAGATCAGAAATTGTCAGTACTGAGCTCTTTCGGGTCTTTTCACATCTCTATAAGGGGCATAACTTTGCTTCTATGTGAATTATGGCTTAGGGGTTCAAACAAGAACAAGAAGACATGATCTGAACCTTATAATTATACTAAGTTAATATTGAAATGAAAATTTTTATTGATGCAAGGGTATTTGTGTTAACAATCTGTTGTATAAATTTGTGAGGATTTTGAAGTGGGATTTATACTGGCTTCTTTTTTTAATAAGCTGCCTGCAAAAATGACTACAAATGTGCTAAAAGGTTTGTTTGAAGTAAACACAGTATTATAGCTCCCCTGGCACAATTATTCCATATTTTGTCTTGGTGAGTCAAGGCACAAAGCAAGGATAATCATAATGTTTGTAGAAAACAGCACTTATCGCTGGGATCCTGGGATTTTAATGTTGGGCTCTTTTACTTGCTTCAGCTTCCACAACCAGTTTGTAAAGCTTTGGTGGAAAATGCCATTTTTGTAACAAAATAGTGACTTTATTATTTCTTAACAAATATGTAGTATTCCAGGTCAAAATAGTTTAAAAAAATTTTTTTAAATGGCACAAATCACTTGTTTTAGCAGAATAAAGCAATACTTTAAGAAAAATCTTTATTTTCCTGCCCATCTTCAACATTCTTTCTGAGAAGTCTGCTCTTGGGGGGTAGAAATACATCTGTGGATGAAAAGATTTATAATTAGTACTTTTCTCTTGTACTCCTGATGTGTGGTTATTAGTTATTCTCACCTATATCAATTTAGATCATCTTTCCTTTTCTGGCATTCAGGTAAGAGACAAGATATAAGGTTGATTGAAGCTGCGATTCAGTGTGTGAGAAGTAACTGAGAAGTATATTGAACACTTGAACGTTGGTTAGGCCCCCTTTATATGCAATCTGTTTTGGTTTAGACTGTATGAAACAATGTGTCGATTTTGTAGGTATTTGAGGACAAATTGTTGTTATTGATATTGAGAAATGCTATGTAAGTACCTCTTTCAACAATTATGGGGGTTTTCATTCAGGACAGGAAATTATTCCTCCTGGATGTCACATGTTGTCAGCCCAAAGAAGAGGAAGCCGTTTTCATGTTGTTTATGACCATGACTCTGAGCCCACTTAAAGAGAAGTCTTAAGCACTGCACTTAGACAGAAAGGGGCCAGTTTTGTTTTGGATTTGCTCATTAAGGAAAGGATGTTAATATTTGCCATTGTATTTTTCAGGCTATATGAATACTCTATCAGTGAAAAAGACTGAGAATCAAGAGTCTTGGGTTTCAAGTTCTGCCTTGCTTACTGGCATGCTGCCTTTTCTTAACCAAGTTATTACTCCTCTTTGACCCTGACTTGCTGTGGTTGAACTATAAAGAGGTTGTATGCCTTCTAACATTGGGGCCTGTGATACATATGAAGAAGGTATAAGTGCTGGAATACTTAAAATTCCCTTTTCCATGAAAATATTAAAGAGTAGATTGTTTTTCTTTAAACTTTTAATTTTGAAATAATACCAAACTTACAGGAAAATTGTAAAAATAATACAAACCCCATACAGAGCACTCAAATAGATCTTTTCGTCCCCCCCAGATACCCTGATCCAACAGTTTTAACATTTTGCCACATTTAAAAAGTAGATTTTAAAAATGTGACTTACTTGGGCTTTGGTGATACTAGTATTTTCAATGAATTTAAACTTAAATATGTAATAAATGCAAAGTACAGTATCTCAGTGTTTCTACTTTGCAGTGATGTCTCATTTTGGTAAAATTGTGTGTGTATGATGATTAGAATACTGTAGATAGCAGTAGTACTTTAGATTGAAAAAGTTTAAATGTAGTGGGCTCATGCATAATGTTTTTAGCAGATGATAAAAGCCTTTTGCTGAGAAGAGATTAATATGAGAAGGTAAGACCTCTTTGGAGGGACTATCTGTGTCCATTGGTCTGAGGGCTGTGATTTTAGATTTTTCAAATTGAAATCACAGAAATCTGTTTCTTATGAGTAATTCATGGTTAAGGAACTTAATGGAATTATTTCTAAATGTAATTATTAACCACTAACCCATGTTTCTGGACCCTGTGACATTAGTTTTTAGTTTTTGTTTCTAGTTTTGTCAAAAGTAAAATTTTGGACATGTGAAATGATCCTGTATTGTACAAAGGATTCATCTAGTTTTGGAAAATCATTCCCTGTACCCTATTTATATAGAGTGAATGAAATTTCTGAGAAACCGCCTCATTGGGGCTGCTCAACAGTCATTTGGGTGAATTGGTCTCTGTACTCGGTTTTCTGTTTTCTTCTACCCGTGAGCTCTCTTCCTTCAATAAATGCCCCAAACTGTTGCTAATATGGGAGACAAGAGAGGAATATGGAATGTAAGAAATGGTCACAATTTTTCAGGGCCTCTCATCCTTTGGGCTACCTAATTACTTTGGAATCGCTTAAAGTAAATGAACTGTGAAAAATACTCTTTTGAAAACTTGTTGAATGATAAGCGTGTTCTTAATTTCTTACTAATTTCCATTGAGGTTTTTATAATGCTATATATTTTTCTTAGGAGTGTTTCCTTACAGCTGTATTTGTGATCTTGGGTTAGGATTTATGAGCTGCCGCTATTGAGGTTTCCCTCTGGCTTTGTAGACAGAGGTGGAGGGTTGTGTCTGGTTTGTTTTCTTACTGTTGATAATGTGAAGATTTTTCCCAATCAAAGTAAGTGCATAAGTTGTTTTTCTTGACTTTGTCTTTCTTGGATTGACTAATTAAGAGAAATGTGTGTGAGTTGTGAAAATTTCTTCCTGAGATTTTAAGGGAAAAAAATTTCAAGGTGGGATGCATTGCAATTATTGATGAAATGTATTTCTTCTGGTTTTTATTGTTCTTTTAAATCTTATTGCGATACCATATAAAGTAAAAATTGCCATTTTAAAACTTTCACAGTGTATAACTCAGTGACAGAGTTAGAATTTCTATAGATTCCCTTACCAGGGTCCATAATTTTCTTAGTTTGCTAAGAGATTTTATCACGAATGGCTGCTGGATTTTGTCAAATGCTTTCTTTGTATCTATCAATATGATCATATGGTTTTTCTTTCCAGTTTGTTAATATGGTGAATTACATTGATTGATTTTTGAATGTTAAACCAACCTTGCATTTCCAGGTTAAACCTCTCTTTTACTTTTACAATATATTACTTGTAAAATATATTATATTTGATCTGCTATAATATTTTATTAGGGTCTTTGTATCTGTGTTCATGAAAGAAGTTGGTTTGTAGTTTCCTTTTCTTGTAATGTCTTTGCCTAGTTTTAGTGTCTGGGTAATGCTGGCCTCAGAGGACAAGTAGGGAAATAATCCTTTGTCTTCAATTTTTTGGAAGAATTTGTGTGGAGTTATTATTATTATTTCTTCCTTAAATGCTAGGTAGCTTTATCAGTGAAGCCATCTGGTGGTGGAGTTTTCTTTGTGGGAAGGTTTCTAATTAAATGTTCAATTTTTAAAATAAGGTAATATGACTATAAAGTTTATCTGTTTCTTTTTGAGTATGCTTTAGTAGTTTATCTTTTCAAGGAATTTGTCCATTTAATCTAAGTTGTTGAATTTATTGACCTAAATTTGTTCATACAACCATTTCCTTATTATATGTTAAATATCTCTTGAATTGATAGTGATCATACATCCCTTATTGGTAAACTCTCTGTCTCTCTGTCCTAATTATAACTGGAGGTTTATCCATTACTGTTTTTCTGTTTTCTGTTTCATTGATTTCCTCTTTTCCTGTTTATTTTGGGTTTAATTTGTTTGTTTTTCTATTTTTTTTTTTAACATGGAAGCAGTGGTCATTGATTTGAGACCTTCCTTCTTTTTTAACATAAGTGTTTAATTGTATAAATTTCCCCTAAATACTACTTTAGCAGCTCCCCACAAATTGATAGGTTTAGTTTTCATTTTTATTCAATACTGAATACTTTCTAATTTCCCTCATGATTTCTTTTTTGATTCATGTCTTATCTAGAAGTATGTTATTTACTTTCTAAATATTGGGAATATATTTACAGATGTTTTTGGTATTGATTTCATATCATTTTGATTAGAAAACATTCTCTGTATAACTTTAGTCCTTCAAAATGTATTAGGACTTATTTTATGGCTCAGAGTATGATCTATATTTATAAATATTCCCAGTAAACTTGAGAAGAAAAAAATGTTCTCTGCTGTAGTTGGATGGTAGTGTTCGATATATGTCAATCAAGTGAAGCTGGCTCACAATATGGTTCAATTCTACTACATTCTTGCTGATTTTTGGTCTACTTAATTCTATCAAGAGAAGGATTTTGAAATCTCTGAATGTAAATATAGTTTTATCTATTTCTTCTTGTTCTGTCAGTATTTTGAAGTTTTATTACTATGTTGTCTTGATTGATTGTTCCCTTTATTAGTACAAAATACCTTCTCCATCTCTGATAATAGTCTTTGTTCTGAAACCTACTTTGTCTGATATTAATATATGTACTCCAGTTTGCTTTTTAGTGTTTCGATGTTTTATCTTTTTTCCATCTGTTTACATTTAATGTATTTGTGATTTTATACTCAACATGCCTTTCTTTTAGGTCACATATAGATGGGTCTTGTGTTTTAAAATACAATCTGGTAGTCTCTGCCTTTTAATTGGAATATTGGACTATTTAAACCATTCACATTTAATAAGATTATTGATACAGTTACTTTTTTGTCCATCATGTTACTATTTTCTGTTTGTCACATCTCTTTTTTGTTTCCTTTTCTCTCTTTTTATGCCTTCTTTTGGACTTATTAAAGACTATCTTCAAGTGATATTATATCTCTTACTATATAAATATGCTATAATAGTACACTCCATTTCTCCCTTTCTTACCTTTATGCTAACATCATTAATTTTACTTTACATATAAATTCCATAATACGCTGTTCTTTTTGTTCTAAAAATGAAAAAAGTTAATTATCTTTTACAGAGATTTAAATAAGAAAAATGTGTATGTCCCAATTTGGTTACCATTTCTAGTGCTCTTTGTTTCTTTGTATAGATCCGATTTACATCTGTTATTTTCTTCTTGACTTTTTTTTAAAACATTTCTTCTCCATGGAGTCTGCTGGTGATTAAATATTTCAGCTCTTGTATGTCTGAAATTACCTTTATTTTGTCTTTGAAGATTATTTTGCTTGTAAGAGTGCTAGGTGGACAGCCCCCTCTCTTTTGTGGTTTTTTTTTTTTTTTTTTTCCACCTGGTACTTTAAAGTATTGCTCTTCTGTCTTCTCTCGTTTCCCGAGAGAATTTCATGTCATTCCTAACTTAGTTCTTCTTAACATGTCTTTTCTTTGGCTAGTTTTAAGATTTCCTCTTTGTCATTGATTTTGAGCATTTGATTATATTGTGCTGTGGTGCTATGGTATAGTTTCATCACATTTCTTTTTCTTGGAGATTGCTGGCTTTGTGGTTTCATAGTTTTCATCAAGCTTGGAAATTTTTGGTAATTTCTTCAAAATACTCTTTCTGCTTCCACTGTTTCAGGCACTCCAGTTACTCAAATATTAGATTGATCAACATTGCCCCACAGTTCCCTGATACTCTCTCAGTTTTCTTCACTGTTTTTTCCCTAATCTTTTCACCTGCTATTTCTCATCTGTGATTAATCCCATCTGCTGTATTCTTCATCTCAGATGTTGTAGTTTCATTTCTAGAAGATCAATCTGAATTATTTTTTTAGCTTTCATATCTCTACTCAATGACTTGAACATGCAGAATACAATTACAATAATTGTTTTAAGATCCTTGTTTGCTAATTCTAATCTCTGCCAGTTATGGGACAATATCAGTTTATTGATTATTTATCTCATTTGGGTCATGTTTTCCTGCTTCTTTGTATGCCTGGTAATCTTTGATTGGATGACAGGCATTGTTGATTTTTACCTTTTTGGATGGTATATATTTTTGTATTACTGTAAGTCTTTTTTTAGCTTTCTTCTGGCATGCAGTTAAGGTACTTGAAAATAGTTTGATTCTTATGAGTCTTTCTTTTTTGATTTGTTAGGTGGATTTGGAGCAGAACGCTGTCTAGGGGTAATTATTCCCCATTACTCTTGCAAGACCTTCCTGAGTATTCTCTCCAATACCCTGTGAATTATGAGTTTCCCATTCTCACCAGTGGGAACATATACTGGTCACAGCTCTGTGTGAACTCCAGGCAATTTTCCTTTTAATCTTTTTGGGTTGAAAGGATTCTTTCTTCTCCCTTGGTAGTTTCCCCCTGTTCATGCATTGTTCTGTACTCTGCTGATTACTCAAGGTCGGGTTCTCTGCAGATCTCAGGGGTTCTTGCTCTGTAAAGTTCTCTTTTCTTTAGGTGCTCTAGTCTCCTTAGACTCTCAACTCTGGCTCCTCAACTCAGGGGTTCCTCCTAGCTCTACCTCAGTTTCCCTTCCTTATGCTGCATGTTGGAAACTCTCTCCAGACAGTAACCTGAGGCAGTCATAGGGCTTTCCTCATTTGTTTTCTGTATCTTATAGGTCACTGTTCTTAGTTACCTCATGCACAGTATCTTAAAAATTGTTGTTTCATACGTTTTATTGAGTGTTTTTGGTTGTTTTGGGTGGGAACGTTCGGCTAATCCCTGTTAACTCCATCTTGACCAGGTTTTAATGATGTCAGTGTTCCTTTCTTTTCAGCAAAGCTCACGATCATAATTCATTCTTCCTTGCCTTCTCTTTTGGGCCACTGAGTCCAAAGACTCTTTCTCCAAGTCCTGTTACTTCTAGCTTCCTAATATATTTGACTTTTTTTCCCCACCTGACACTAACAATCTTCAGAGAAGCATCATTAACTTATAACAAAAAATAATAAACATCACTGAAATGTAGGGAATATTGTCAGAATAGTCAGAAGATGCCCTAGTACTGCCTTCTGTAATTACTTAGGGAATATTTCTTGACAAATTTAGATGTCCTGTATATTGACAGAGCAGAGTTATTTCATGCTGTGAGTATATTTGCATATTTTAAAGTAAATAATCTTTTTTTTTTTATTGTTTTTTTATGGTAGATTTTTTTCCCCCTTTTTCTTTTTCTGACTTAGCCTTTTGCCTTGACGGTCCTGTTGCATTTTGATTCTATTATTATCTTATCACCAGCGTCACCTTTTTTTTGTTGTTTGTTTTTGCTTTCCTGTCTCCGGCACTGCTTTGTGTACTGTTTGAAACCAGACTTATTGCTTCATCTCCAAAACCTAGTATAGTGCCTGGCATAAGGTCCTCAATGTTTGATTGTAGCTTGTTATTATGTGACTTTGGTGTATTGTGTAAGAGCTGTCAGTGAATGAGCCCTTTATTGCTTGGAATTGCTAGTTAACTGTTGTTCTGCCATTGATCAGAATACCTGGCTTTTCCATTCTGTATTCATAGTGATTTTGCTGTAATAAGAGATTTTCTTAGAAGTGCAAGGCTTATTGGATATCTCCCTTTGTGACTTTGTGTTGACAACACTGACCTGGTGATGTTTAACTAGGGGTTCCTTCCTTCTCTTTGTGATGTTTAACCAGGGGTTCCTTCCTTCTCTTTGTCTTGCCCGTGTTGTTTTTCTAAAACAATTTGCTACCCACTCTGACTCCACCTCCTCATGACATAGAGGTCAGTTTTTATTAAACTCTGTTCTAGAAAAACTGTATAAAGAGCTCTTATTGATAAATGACTTCTCCTTTGTCAGACGACCAACCAATCTGAACAGAGTTGACTTCTTATCTAGACTGGGGAATCTTAGAATTGATGACTCCCTTTTAAACTCATCTCTTTTCACTTAATAGTACAAAATGGCTTTGTTTTCCTTTTAGTGCTCTTTTCAAATTAAATTTTGTGGTATTTCCATTTTGGACACACAAAGTATTTTTCATAATCTCTCCAACCCTGAGATCTGGATGAGTGTGTATGATCTTTGTGTATGCAGGTATCTGTGATGCATGTATTTATATTTTTTATTAGTGCTGGATTCATGCGATTGTAGAGCGACTTATAACTTAATCACATTGCATGGTTCTGGCTCCCTCTGCAGCCTCAAATGGA
>PVKH010005928.1:0-21566 GCA_004027955.1 Chaetophractus vellerosus
TTTTTGCCCTGCACACGGCAGCTCTGGCCCGCCCATGGCGGCTTGCCATTCTCAAGGCGGTCTGCCCGCTAGGAGAGGTCCCCGGGAACTGAACCTGGGGCCTCCCATGTGGTATGCCGGTGCCCTATCCACTGAGCTATCGAGCCGGCCCTGGGAATAATTTTAGAAAACACGATTAAACCATGTTTGTGGATATGCCACTTGTACTTGGTTGAAACAAGGTGCTAAGTAAATTGACCTCTCCATAATCCCTGGTGCCAATGGGCCCTGCTGAAGAAGAAAGTCACGTTCCAGATAACTGTGCATTCTCCCAACAAACAGGAGCAATGTTTTCAGTAGCAAAGTAGTGAAGGGTCAGGCCACAACCCCCCTTATTAAAACATACAAACCAATAAAAAATAAGATGTAGCATATTAGCAAATTTATTCCAAAAATCTAGTAAAAGAACAAGCCAAAGTGATCAATTAAGTTTTACCCTAAGAATTCCAAATTATAGGGGATTTTGTAAATGTAATTAATCGGCAAAAGGGAGAAAGAAGATCTCCAGAACAGTTTAGGTTCACCAGTGGCAAGGCTGTAACTGGTAAAACTGGGATACCTACCCACAGCAGTGTGGTACCAGGTTTTAAATTTTCACCTGTGAAATAAAACAGAAACTGTAGGCAGAGAAATCTCACTGGTCACCTGGCCAATGCTCCAAATCTTTGCCTCAGCTTCAGCACAACAGCCAAATAGATAATGAAAATATATATGAAAAATTTATTTTGGATACTCATGTGAAAAATGCCAAGCTTTGGTGAATTAAAAAAAAAATTCCTTTTGGTAGATACACATGTAACCTCTGTTAACAGAGTCTTTCAAAAGGACACTGTTTTATGAAAAATTATGGTCTATACCATCCTGGTCTCTAATCACCCATATCCTGGGCCCACTTAAAACTACATGGTTGTAAAATTCTGGACACTGTCAAGAAAGGAAGGGGCCAGGATAGTGTTTAATGCCAGGGACAATCAACAAATGCCTACTAAAATATTACATATTGATTTCTTATGAATTTAACTTGATGTGCTGCAAATCTATACTACACTTCCTTTATCTGGGTAATACTGATGAAAAATAATCAACTTTATACTTCACAAGAAAGTCTATTTGGATAACACAAAATATATATTGAAAAAATGAGGAAAATTAAGTAAATATTCAATTTGAATTTGAAAATGAATACCTACTAAACCAACTAAGAAAAACTTATAGAAAGGCAAAAGTTGATTATGGAGACCAAAATTAGATGATAGCTTTAATGAGAACAGCATATAAAACTGACTCAAAAGGATGGAAAAACACTATTATGGAAATAATCATAGATTTTTAAAAAATTAGCAATCAATCCCAAATAAAAAGACACGGCCATGATTTTCTCTAAGTAGAATCATCAAATTAATAGATCATTTCAAAACTATATATCCAGAGGAACACAATATGGTTATACCTGCAGACTCCTACAATAAAACAAAACCCCCAAACCTAGTGTCATAGTGACAAAATTTTATTCACATTTTTTGCATAAGCACTCCTAGCGTCGGTATTGATTTGGAATGGTGATGGCATGAAAAGCTAAGTTTTATTTACACTGTGATAAGTTTAGAATCACCTGGACATTTAATTAGTTTCTTCCTATAATCACTCATTCACTTTTGGATAAAATGCTTTCTGTTTGTGTCTGTTTCCCTCCCCTTCCTCTCCAAATCTTTGACTAGATATATATAGTTAGGGCTTTAGTTTATGTGCCCCCCAATCACCAAGAGAGGGCTGGAGGTATGTGTATTAAAATGGCGCTACCTCTGCAGCCTTGCTGGACCCTGCTCTGAGTTTCTTCATATAAGTTCCTCCTGGACTGTCAGCTCCATAAGTGAGACTAACACTATCTGGTTGGGGGCAGGAGGATAATATCCTGGAGACCTTGACCCTGGCCATTTAGCTCTGTCTCAAAGTCCCCACCAGTTGCACATATCCTTATTTTTAGCCACTTGCTTCTGCTTCTTCACTTGCTTTCTCAAAACTTTCGTGCCTCCTTTTCTGGCCACACAAAACTTTCTGGTGGCTCTTCTCCAAATTCCCAGCACACAGGGATCCAGACCAGTTTCTTTGTGACCTTCTGCCTTCTGCTGATGCTGCTGTACCTTGTGACTTGGGGGCAAGCAACAGCCTCTGACTCTCTCCTGGAGGCCTGAAAAGTGCCAATAGCCCCCAAAGCTTTGTGCCTCCGATCTCTTTGACCTACCTAAGCCTCCCTTCTCCTCCCACAATCCAGTGAGGCCAGAAGGACCTGGCTTTCCACAGATCCTTTGAGTCTGGAAGGGACACCCCGGAAATAACATTTAATATTCATTTTAGCCAGGGCTGTCACTTTTTATGCCAAAGGAACGAATAATGGATTTCAGAAAATCCTTCTACTCTCTGCTTTCACAAATAAGGCCTTGCTAAAGAGGTCATGAAAGTCAGCTTTAAGACTTCAAAGCTGATCGATGGCCTCTTTCTTCTAGGAAATAAGTAAAGATTTCAGAACATATAGATTTTCTGTGGAGATTAAATGATATAAAGCAGGCCAAGCCCTCAGCACAATGCTTATCATCTAGAGATCACTCGACGCATGCTGGCTGCTATGATTGCTGTGGTAATTCCCCTGTCATCAAGGGAGAAATCCCCAATCATTTCTTTAAAATGGATTTCTCTGTTCAGGGAATCTTTGAATATTATTCTAGATTTGGACTTCCTCAGGAAGGCTTCATTCAATCATGTCTCTCAGACCCTCTCTCTTTCACCTCTTTAAATCCCTCCCCCTGCTTAATGTCCACTTTTTCTATCACTCTTCTGGCCTGAACCTTTACAGGCAGATCAGTCCTTTGTCCTTTATTGTATGAATTTGATTTCTTTCCTTCTTCACTCAGTTCTAACCTCACCTGTAAGATGAAATCCTTCTCCTGATTCAAGGAATAAATAAGGAAAAGTCATTTTCATCCTTTACATCTTATTATGTTACTAGTATCTCCACCCTGCCCCCAACACTTTTAAAGCTAAAATATTTTTCCCTTGGCTTAAAATATCTCATGGTTCCTCCATCTGTTTTTCCATGGTTTCTATCAGCAATATGATTGCTACATTCAAAGGATTCTGAGTGATAGATTTCTTTCTAAAGCTCTTTGCCTTTGCATTTGAAATGTTTCTTCTTAGATAAGGCCATGAAGAACTTGAATACCCCAAAGTCAAGCTCCACAAGTCATTATTTTTTCTTTTCTTTTACATTTTTGATAATCCCAATTGACTTACTCTCAGAATTAAGGGCTTACAAAGGCATAAATGATAAAGCATGAGAAAAAGAGTTTCTAAAAATGATTCAGATAATAAATATGAATTACTCCTGGCAGATGAACCTATTCAATATCGAATGTTCAAGTACTTCTAAAACAAAACTGAAATTCCATCATCACAGGACAGTTGTCTATGATAAGATAAATTTTTCCACATTCAAGAAATAAATCTCCTGCTTCTGTTACAAGAGGTCTTAGCCTTGAACTTGTTGCCAGTATGGAAGCAGGAGAACTCCTGGGTGTATGTAACAGTGGGTACATGAAGTGGGTAAAACCAGAGGAAAAATATGTGCATTGTGCTGGAGCATCAATTTATTATATGGTAAGTCATATAAAACTGATTAAAAATATTAAAACAAATCATTTTATGGAGTCAATTTAAAAATAAACCTGGGAAGTGGTTGTGGCTCAAGCGACTGAGCACTTGCCTACCTCTTGGGAGGTTTCAGGTTCGGTTCCTGGTGCCTCCTGGAGAAGACTAGCAAGACAGCATGCTGGTGCGATTGGCCGGTGTGGCGAGCTGACACAATAAGATGATGCAACAAGGAGACACAAAGAAGAAAGACAATGAGAGACACAACAAAGCAGGGAGCTGAGGTGGCTCAAGCAATTGGGTACCTCTCTCCCACTTAGCAGGTCCCAGTTTCAGTTCCCAGTGCCTCCTAAAGAGAATAGGAGCAGACACAGAGAGCACGTGGTGAATGGACACAGAGAGCAGACTGCGAGAGCAAAACAATGGGGAGGGGGGAGGAGGGAACAAATAAATAAAAATAAATGTGAAAAAAATAATGAACTTGAGGGTTTTAAGGCAAAATATAAAAAATGAAAGGGATTTTCCCCTTCACTTTGGGCCACTGTGGGCCTCACTTTAAGATTACTCAGAGTTTTACATTATGTAGCCTGCCCTAATAATTAAAGTGCTGAGTGAACTTAGGTGGGAATTTATAGTTTAAAAATGCTAGTGAGTTAAGAATTCAGAGGAATGATTTTAGATTTCCATACAATTAATTAAAAGGGGGCTTAATATTTCATAGATTTAGAATAAACTTTGGAAGCCAGAGAAAATGTAAACCTGTTCTCTCCTTTTCTGTCCTTGATTTGGCCTTGTTTCTTTAAGCAGAATATTCCTTGAAAAGCCATATATTTGTAAAAATGGGTTTTATGTAGTTCCTTTCAATTCTAATAACTTTAAGAAGCTTCCCCCTTAATTCTGGGAGAATATCTGCCCATGGTCAGCTATAGCCACGAGGTATGCAAGGTTATATATTAGGACACATGAAGAGTGCTGTTTTTCTATTTGTTATGTGCCATCTAGTTATTTTCACACTTTTTGAAATTCTGTATTGCTTATTTGGAATTTCAAAAGAGGAGAAAAGCCTCCTAAAGGTAACATCAGAGATCTTTATTCCTATCCTTTTATGGGTTGCTATGGTGACCTTGCTGAAAGGGCTCTGAACAGAGAGTAATGGACCACATTTCCCATCTATGGTCTTAAAGGGAAGTAATGTGGACAGAACCTGAACTCCAAGGTAAGGATGTGTGTGGTCAATAGGGTTCTTCTAAATTCTGAGGCTCATTTGCCCTGTGTATTCTCTCTCTCTCTCTCTCTCTCTCTCTCTCTCTCTCTCTCTCTCTCTCTCTCTTTTAATTTGTTAAGTTGTAGGTTTACAGGAAAAAAGGCATGCAGAAAATACAGAGTTCCCCATACATCCCTTCCTCACAGTTTCACTACTAATTACATTTTTCCATCAGTGAGGTTCCTTTGTTGCATTTGATTAATAACATTATTATAATTATATTATTAACCATAGTCCATTGTTTTCATTAGAGTCCATTCTTTGTGTCTTATACTTCTATGGTTTGTGAAAAGCTTTATTCTGGTAACATATATACAACCTAACATTTCCCATTTAGACTTCCTTCTGCCATTTAGCTATTTTTGACTTTGTCAGTCATATATGTTTTTTGACTCTCAATTCTTCTGTTAATGCCTTCTTTCATATTTATTCAATTTTTATTGTACCATTTTGATTCCTTTCTCTTTTCTTTTTGAATATATTATTCATACATTTTCTTTGTGTCTACCTCAGGGTTAAAATTTAATATACTAAATCTGTAACAATTACATTTTATTTTATGCCAACTTAACTTAAATAGCATATACAAACCCTTCCACACCATCCTTTTTGTTGTACTTGACGAATTATATCTTTCTCTGTTATATTCCAAAACCATAGTTTTACAATTACTGTTTACGTTTTTGTAATTTTTGAACCTGTAAGAAGTGGACTTACATACCTCCAAAATACAATACAATAGTACTGGCCTTTATAATTACCCATATGGTTACCTTTACCAGAGGCCATTATCTTATAATTTGCCCTCTATGTCAGGAGTTTTCTACCTATTTATATTTATAGACAATGCTTGTGGCTTTCTGTATTTAAGCAGATTTTTTTTTTCTTTCAGAAGCCAGACAAATTTTATCATGATTACTTCCTGGAGACCAGAATCCTGAACCTCATTTTTTGGTTGGAAAAAATTCATCTCCAAAGAGACCAACATAAGCAAAATCGTATCATGTATATTGTGAGAGATCTGACATTTTTGAACATTTACAGCTGTGTGAAAGCTTTCATTTACCAAGAACATGTCCTTTCAAGAGCTCCATTTTAGCCATTTTCTAAACATTTGCTTTGTCTGTTTGCTTAACATATTATTAGTAATACTTAAAAGTTCTGTCTTGAGTGAAATTCATTTTTGTGAATTTGTTTTAGTTCTTCTTTGAATATTCAAATCTTTGGTTTATAGCCAATATTATTTAATAAGAGACAATGGACATGTACATAGACATAGTGATTAATTGCCATGGAGATAAGCATATCACCATAGCAACTTGTATCGTATTTGTGACAAAAGCTGACGTGGGGAGAGCAGGAAGATATTGTGTGTATGTGCATGTATGTGTTTGCATGTATGTGTGTTTTGAATTTTCAAAGGCAAAAGAAGAATCATTTGTCTTCACCTAATTAGTGACTATCTTACAAATTAGTTGAAGAAACAGATTCACAGCCATCAGGGCAATTGTGGTGTTTTCTTCTGTGTCTAAAACATACTCATTTTGTGTATATGGTAAACATTGGTTCTTCTCTTGCTTATAATAGCCTGATATTTCTAAGTTCATAAATCCTAAATAGCATTTCAATTATTTTCACAGTGGGTCAGCTTAATTACTTAAAAAAAAATACAAAAACAGCAGGACATACAGAGCACTGGAGGGTACAAAGAGATAACTGAGATAGAAGAGAGTCAGGGTTGGTGGCAGAGGTAGATAGAGAGTGAACATTGTTCAGATATCCCATTGTTCTCTTATTTTATTGGTCAGAGAATTCGTTTAATAAAGAAATCCAACAGAGGTACACTATATTATTATTCATAATCACTAACTCCCTCCCTTCTCTGTAAGAGGATTTGACTATTCATCCCTTCTCATTGCCAAGTGATTTCACAGCTGAGAAATGGACGTCCCTACCATTATGATTTTGGACTAAGTCTCAAGATCTGTTTATGCCAATAGAACGTAAGAGGAGTTTACCCACAACATGTGTGAATAGGAGCTTTCAGAGACATTGCGATTATCTGCCAGCTCTTTTGCTCTCTTTTCCATTACTAATAAATGACATGTCTCAAATAGGAGCTGTTACTTTAACTCTGAATCCGGGAGAGGATATGTGTAATGGACTAGCTGCAACTGATTTGCAGGTCACCTTTATGTAAGGTGATGGTAAACCACTGACTTTTTTTTGTTACCGTTGCACATCTGACTAATACCCCAATTAAAATGCACACTTTAAAATCTAATCATCTCTCACTTATTTTTCCTTCTTTGATTGTTCTGAGTCATTATTTTCCCATTCTTTATGTGCTTTCAGTAGAACTGACTCTACCCCAACTCTTTGGCGTATGCTGTCAATCAGAGTAATGCTCCCACATGCCCACATGCAACTGTTGGAAGAAAAGCATCACATTACTTCCACCTGCTGAACTTGAACTTGGAAGAGCATAAGCTGACTCAGCTGCAGCAACTTTCGTCCATGAGGGGCTCTTGGATTCAGTAGCGTCTGAAGCCATTCGCTATCAGTTACGTGAACCAAGACTACCTAACTGCTTAAATCTGTTTTGCTGGATGTTTCTTTCTCTTTGCTTAGAAAATCAGATTACCAATGCAAATTATGTTTTCTCCAACTTTTTAATTTTTACCTAACAGTTTTGGTTAAAATATGTATGCTGCAAAGTGGCACATAATGATTACTGGGTCCAATCTATTATTTATCTAATCTTTAATAAGAACTGTTAAAGCAACTGCATGTTGTGAGGTTTTATCTTTAGTTTTTCCGTTTTCATTTTTTGCCTTTTCTTTCTTTTGTAAATTATCCTGAATCTATGCTTCTTTGCATTTTTTTCTCTTTGCGCTGTGATTTATTTAAATTATATAGTTGTATTTTCTGATGTATGATTTACTGCATGATGAAATTCAAAATTACCTTCCATCACAAGACTCTCTATACTTAGGTCCCAAGGTGCCTATTCAGGTAAACTGCCTGGATATCTCCTATATAAAACCTTCATAAGAATCTTTTTAAAAATCGCTTTTTCTTAATCATAGCCTATGCAATCTCATTTGGACATGCTTGTATATGCCATTTCATTGCAGGAACAGATTCACCCACTTTTTTCTTAATTAAATCCTTCTCGTCTTCCTTGAAAGCAGATCACTGACCAATTCCTCAAGAACTATACTCTACGTTAAAGAGATCATCTCTCCTTTTTTCTCCCCAAGAATTCTTCTCAGAACCACCCCTCTGATAATTTTCTGAACTTTCTCATATTATTAGCCATTCCATTGTCATAACTGTATGTTAGCCATCGATTATAAGCTTACTGAGGGCAGGATTAGTTCTTATTTATTTTTAACATGCCAATACAAACAGTTGAATACTTTGAATATACAAGGTAGGTGATAATGGAAGGTGGTGGTATAAATGCATATATTATAAATTAATTTGGCATTTACTTTCAAATACTGAATTATCTGAATCTGATATCTTCACTGGTATCTTTATTAGCAATACCTAATGAAATTTTCATTGTTTAATATTCAAGCTACAGAGAAATTAAAATTCTTAGATTATTTTTTAAATTACCCTTTCCTTGCAATATCAACTTGTTTAGTAGTTTTAAAGTATTGTTGACTGCATACCCAAGATGTCCCAGATATTTTGAAATTATTCCAATCATGAATATTTATTCATACATCTAAATATTTTCTCTTACCTTATACACGGAAAAAAGAGGGAGAATAAAGCACATTGCCAAAAGCAAATCTCAGTAATTTATAGTCTTGCAGAGGTTACAAGTAAAGAAACAATATTGTCTGGTTCTGAAATTAAGATATAAAACATTAAATGTAATTCTGATTTGAATCAAAAGGCAATAAGTATGTAAGATATAATTTGGCATGAGTCATGTTGGATTTTGTTGACTCTAGAAATTCTGGGAACAAATAAAAATATAGCTTTCCTGTGGAAACTCAGGATAGGTGTTCAAATCCCTCCAGAGTTCTCCCTCCACCCCAAAAATATGATATTAAAAATTGGGCATGAAGAGTAGAAGATTTCATTTAAAGTAACATTTTGCTGAATGAAATCTATTTTATGTATATTGCACCAATATTAAATGACATTTAAAATATCAATAAGATGCAGACTCCAGGCAAATTTAATTTCAATCTATACTTCAATTCAAAGGAACATATTTAAGCACAATAAGTCATGATTGCTTTTCTTTTCTATTTTCTTAACCAAGAAAAAAGTAAAAAATAATATACTTGGAAATTATCTGCAACATGGAAAAAGGAAAGAGTTAATATTTTAAAACTATATTAAAAAATGTAGCCTTCTCAAATGCCCACTAAAATTATCATGCATACAGATGCATTTACAACCATTCACACATACACATGGAAGCATCTATGTCATAATTGCAAAGCAGAAGTATTTGTTTCTAAGACCAGATAATTTTAAGAATCAATACAAGGGCTATTGCAAAAAAGACTGGATTGAGAAAGGTATTAGCCAAGTTAAATTTCAAAGCTTGCAAATGAAAAGTCATTCTTGGAAGTTACAGAGTCCTTGGATAGCATTCTAAAGCTGACATTGTAGCAATGTTGACTGATGCTCAACTATGTCAGAACAGTAAACAACTGGCTGCAATGCATACTCTTAAGCCTGTGCCAGTCAGGATCACACGATTAGGAAAGAAGAGACATTAACATTGCAGCTTCTAAAAAAGAAACCGTTAGGAGAGCAACCTGGATAACATGTAGATGTTAAAATTCCTACCAGAATACCTGTCTGTGTTCGTGCGCAAATATTCTCAAGCTCATAAAGGTATGGAATGCAGGAGAGCACCAGGTGTGCTGTAGTCAGTTTTGGCGGAAGTGAGGGTTAAATTGCAAATCCATAAATGGCTTCGCACTCTTTTGACCAGTGAAATGACTGGCCTTGACATTCACTCACTTATCTCATCTAGCATGCATGCCAGGGTAGCTAAAGCAGAATATATTCAAATTATGGCAGATGTTTGGCATTTCCTCAGATAACTTCAGGCTTTAACAATCAAGATGAAAAAGAAAGTTTGCTTCTGCGATGAATTCTTTCTGCCTTAAAAAATAATACAATACATAATTCAATAATAAATAAAATAGGATATATCTATATATCTATATATCTATATACATTTCCTTTCTCTGGCTAAAACATCTGAAAATAACTCACAAAATTTTAAACTCTTTCAGCTTCCATTGACAAACTATGATCTCCCGCTAAAAGAATAGGAAGCAAAAAGACAAACCCCACTTGTTTATAACCCTTGAGGATGATAGAGACTGGAGAAGGACTTCACAAACGCTGAATTGAAGAGAATGAAAAATAATCTCCAAGATCAGGTAGGAGACTCCTGTTCTGGGCCCACCAGTCTGGATGCCACTCCCTTCCTCAGTCCACCTCAGTTTGAGAATTGCCCAGAGGCAGAATGGCCCCTGTCCCTCCAGCAGTGGATGCAGACTATAGAGCCATGCACAGTAGTGAGTTAGAACAATGCATATCCTGGCACAGGGACCCAAGTCTGCAGAGATCCAGGGCAGAACACAGGCTGCTGAGGAATGCTGCATACAAAAGGGCCTCAGGGGAGGGGTGGAGCGAGACAGACTGCAGCAGAACTCGTGGCAAGAGATGCGCACACTCAATCCAATCTCTGCTCACTGGGCCACCTATATTCAAAATGGACATTTCTGGATTGACCCACCTTTCTGTATGGATCCAATATGGATCAGAAGGGTGGGAGAATTTAATGGGGGAAGAAACCAGAATCAAAAAACCCCCACAGAAATATAGGGGCAGGCGCTGAGCTGCTGTAAGATGGGACAGGATCCAGAACAAAAAACTGAAAGGAAAAGGGAGCACTGAGTGAGGGAAAGAGTCTAAACAAATCATGGAAGCTGGAGAGAAAATTCTGCCCCAAAACAAAAAGAATAGATCAAGATTCTTGTAGAAGGAACAGAGGAGAGGAAATTTTCTCCTGCAGGTGGAAGAATTTCACAAAAAGTGCCATCCTAAAAATTATACTTCATATCCAAGGCAAGAAGCAGATGAAGAAGAGCTGAGAAAGTCTGAACAGTTACAGTCTGCTCTAAAGTTCCAGAGTAAGTTGGATCAAATGACAGACAAGAGCCTTAATACAAAGCCAATAAAAAATAAAACCCTAGATGAGAGAAAGAAACTGACATTTATAGTTAACACATTAAAAAAATCAGATGTCCAGGCATCAGCTAAAAATTAAAAGTCATATTAAGTGACAGGAAGATATGGCTCAGTCCAGGGAACAAATTAAAACTTCAGAGGAGGCACAGATTTTGGAACAATTGATGAAAAAAGTCCAAACAAATCTCCTAAATCAATTCAAGGAGATGAAGGGAAATATGGATATAGGGTGAAGGAAAATAAAAGATATTAAGAAGACAATGTGTGAGTATAAAGAAGAATTTGAAGGTTTATAAAGAAACAGAATAGAAATTATGGGGATTGTAGCAGTTTGGCATCATTTATGAATTCCAAAAATAGATATTGGATTATGCTTGTAAACTGGTCTGTTCCCCTGGGAGTGATTAAGTTATGATTAGGGCTTTGATTGGGCCATATCAGTAAGATGTTGGCGGTGGGCAGGGACTCAGAGATAAAACTACATGGCAGAGCAGAGGAGTTAGTTGGAGTTTTGATGTTGGAGTTCTGATGCTGAGTTTTGAGCTAGAGCCCTGGGACGTAAGCATAAAGAGAAGCTTGGTCATGAAGAAGGAGAGAAGGTCCAGATAAAAGAGATGAGCCGTTTGCCTGATAGTCTACAGCTGGCCTTGTGGAGAGAGGCAAAGCCTAGAGAGCCTCATAGTCTACAGCTGACCTTGTGGAGATAGCAGAGGAGCTGAGCCCTGAGACAAGAAAGCCCAGGGAAGAGAGGTGCCCAGGAAGCCTGAACACTTACAGACGTCGGCAGCCATCTTGCTCTAACATGTGGCAATAAACTTTGGTGAGGGAGGTAACTTGTGCCAAATAAATAAATACCCCAAATAAATACCCTTTGTAAAAACCAACCAATTTCTGGTATTTTGCATCAGCACCCCTTTTGCTGACTAATACAGGGATGAAAGGCAGAATAGAAGAGATTAAAAATACACTAGAGGGGCCGGCTGTAGCCCAATTGGTGGGGCGCTGGTTTACCACATGGGAGGCCCCGGATTTGGTTCTGAGGGCCTCCTTGAGTGGGCAGACCGCCTTGAGAAGGCAAGCCGCCACAGGCAGGGTGGGAGATGAGCAGACATGGAGGAACGCAGGGATGAACACAACAAGAACAAGCAGAAAGGGGGGGATATATAATAAATAAAAAATAAATCTTTAAAAAAATACACTAGAGGCATACAACAGCAGATTTGAACAGGCAGAAGAAATTATCAGTTAAACAGAAGACAGGACAATCAAAATCATAAGGTCAGATGAATAGAGAAAAAAAATAGAAAAAATAGAAAATTTGCAAGAAATTACCAATATCAATAGAAATAACAAAAGTACTGAGTTGCCACAAATAGAGAACCTACATGATCAGTTTAAATCAATAACTTTCCACTTTATAGATTTACTTTAAGATGCATGAGAACATCCTGATATATAATATTTTTATTTTAAATGATGTTTATATTAGTTTTCTATTGCTGTGTAAAAAATTACCAAATATTTAGTGGCTTAAAACAATAGCCATTTATTGTTTCATCAGTTCTGTAGGTCAAAGTCCAGGCAGGCTCAGTTGGATTCTCTGCTTAGAATCTTACAAGACCAAAATCAAGTTCTTGGCTGAAATGGATGCTCTTGGGGACATTTTGTTTCCTACTTCATTTGAGTGTTGGCAGCTTTTCGGGCCTTTTGGTTATAGGGCTGAGGTTACCTTCTTTGCCTGCTGTCAGCCACTCTGTTCCTAGTATCTTCTTACTCTCTTTTTCACGTGGCTTCCTCCAGTTTCATAGCCAGCAACAGCCCTGTAAAGTCCTTCATGTGCTTCTAGTCTCTCTCACATGTCCTTTCCTTGCTACTAAAAACTTTCTGCTTGTTTAAGGCTCATGTAATTTGAATGGGCCTTCCTGCCTAACATCCCTTTTTTTTTTCCTCTATTTATTATACATCTTCTCCTCCTGCTTGTTCTTGCTGTGTTCATTTTTCTTTGCATTCCTCTGTGTCTGCTTGTCTTCCCCACTGGGGCGACCTGCCAAGTCAGCTCACTGGCACTGTGGCCCACCTGCTCGCGGGGGCTCGCACTTGCTCGGGGGGGGGGGGCTTGCCTTTGCCCGTGGCAGCGTGCCCCGCCCGTGTTAGCTTGCCTTCTCCAGGCAGTCTGCCCATTCAAGGAGGCCCCAGGGACCAAACCCGGAGCCTCCCGTGTGGCAAACTGGCGCCCTACCAACTGGGCTACAGCCAGCCCCCTAACATCCCTTTTTAATTAGCTCAAAGTGAACTGTTGAGAAACGTTAATTACATCTGTAAAATTATGTTTTTGCCATGTAATAGAACTTAATCATGGACATGTTATCTCACATTCATAGTCCATGGGATGAAAATCTTGGGATGGCATTTTTAGAATTCTGCCTACCACAACATTCAATGGACATTCCATTCTGAAAACATAATTTAAAAAGATACATAAGAAATCAGAAGTACTGCTTTCAGAGATTCGGTAAGCAAATAAAATTTAAATAAATGAGAAAAACAAAACAAAGCATTTTCCAAATAGTAACACTAATATTGTGATAGCTGATATTTCTTCTGCTAGGCTGTATGTCAGAAAACAATGGATTAACTTCTTCAGAGCGTTTAGAGAAAACATTTTAGAAACCAAAAATTACATGACCTTTCCAGAAATCATTGCTTTGTGATGGAAACACAAAGATATTTTGAGAAATGCATATCACCCCCATTTCCTTCATGGAGAAAACAAAACAAAACAAAACAAAGCAAAACAATACTCATAGATACAATATCACTTTGAAAAGAAACTCACTAAAAAGCAAAGCAAAACAAAACCCTTTAGATTTTTCAGTCAAGATATGCTCTGAGTTAAATTGTTCCATTCCTCTCTGCTAGAGATATACAGCAATAATAACTACATTTATATAATACATGTTTATATTAAAAAGACCTACCTGCTTTTGAAAACAAGGCAAACATGTCAGTGAACCTGAAATGGAAAAAGAGCACAGTGGTAAGTGAGGGCTAAAACAACAAATGGTCTGGGCTCCAAGGGCAAAAAAAAGATTGAAAGATCTGCAAAATAAGAAGCAAGAAGAAATGTGAACTCAGAAAAATGACTGGAAAAAATGACTGTAAAAACTTGTTGAAATGATTTTTTAAACAAATCAATTTTTGATGCATATTAATAAAGCATACAATTCATCCATAGTGTACAATCAATGGTATTTGGCATAATCACATAGTTGTGCATTCAACACTTCAATCATTTTTAGAACATTTTCGTTATTTCAATAACAATAGTAAACAAAAACCAGACAAAGAAACAAAAAAAATTCCTCACCTCTCAGTCTCTCTCTGTTTCCCCTCCTGTACATAGCTGCTGTTTCTGGCAATTCTTGCAAAATTATTTATGTTTATTAAGCAATTTTATTGAGATATATTCACATACCATATGATCTATCCAAAGTGTATAATCAATGGCTTTTAGTATAATCACATGTTGTGCATTCATCACCTCAAAAATTTTAGAACCATTTCATTACTCCAAAAAGAAAGACTCCACACAACTTAGCATTCCTTTCTTAGGCCTACATAACCACTCATCTAATTTCATCTTTATAAATTGATTTATATTTACATTTTATATAAATGGAATCATAAAATATGTAGTACTCTGTGTTTGTTCTACTTCACTTGGTGTAATGTTTGTTTGTTTTTTTGTCTGATATTAACATTGTGTAGTATTAGCTTGTATTTGTTCAGCTTCAAAGAAAAATGGTCTCATATATGCAATTCTACCCATATTCATATTTCACACAATATATTTGTATTTCACATAATATATAGAGTCCGTAATAAGGCAATCATACAGTGTTTGTCTTTTTGTGTCTTGCTTGCTTCACTCAACATAATGTCTTCCAGGATCATTCATGTTGTCATATGTTTCACGACTTTATTTCTTCTTACCGCTGAGTATTCCATAGTGTGTATACACCACAATTTTTCATCCATTCATTAGTTGATGGACACCCGGGTTATTCCCAGCTTTTGACTGTCATGAATAACGCTGCTATGAACACCAGTGAACAGATATCTATTCATTCGTCACCACTCTCTCTTTTGCATAGATACGTAGCAAAGGTATTGCCCGGTCCCATGGCAAGTCTATATTCAACTTCCTTAGGAAACGCCGAACTGTCCTCCACAGTGGCTGTACCATTCTACATTCCCACCAACAGAGAATAAGCATTCCTATCTCTGCAAATACTCTCCAACATTTACAGTTTTCTGACTTTGTAATAGTGGCCAGTCTAATAAGTGTGAAATGATATCTCGTTGTAGTTTTGATTTGCATTTCCCTAATTGCTAGTGATGTGAACATTTTTCATGTGTTTCTTTGCCATTTGTATTTCTTCTTTGGACAGTTGTCTTTTCAAGTGCTTTGCCCATTTTTAAATTGGATAGTTTGTCTTTATATTGTTGAGTTGTATGATCTCCTTATATATCATGGATATTAAACCCTTATCAGATATGTGATTACCAAATATTTTGTCCCATTGAGTCGGCTGTCTTTTCACCCTTTTGAAAAAGTCCTTTGAGATGCAAAAGTGTTGAATTTTGGGGAGGTCCCATTTACCTATTTTTTCTTTTGCTGCTCATGCTTTGGGTATAAGGGTTAACAAACAACCGCCTACTACAAGATCTTGAAGTTGTTTTCTTACATGTTTTTCAAGGAGTTTTATGGTTGTTGTTGATCAATTTTGAGCTAATTTTTGTATAATGTGTGAGATAGCAGTCTGCTTTCTTTCTTTTGGATGTGACTATCCAATTCTCCCAACACCATTTGTTGAATAGACTGTTCTGGCCAAGGTGGTTTTGCTTAATAGCCTTGTCAAAAATCACTTGACTGTAGATGTGAGGGTCAATTTCTGAGTTCTTGATTCAGTTCTATTGGTTAATCTGTCTGTCCTAATGCCACTACCATGTTGTTTTACCACTGTGCTAAGTAATGTGCTTTGGAGTCAGGAAGTGAGAGTCCTCCACTTTGGTCTTCTTTTTTTTTGAAGACATTTTTTGGCTATTTGGGGCACCATACCCTTCCAAATAAATTTGATTATTAGCTTTTCGATTTCTGCAAAAAAGGCTGTTGGGAATTTTCTTAGGATTGCATTGAATCTGTAAATCAGTTTGGGTAGAATCGTCATCTTAACAATATTTAGTCTTCCAATCCATGATCACAGAATGTCCTTCCATTTATTTAAGTCTTCTTCAGTTTCTTTTAGCAATATTTTGTAGTTTTATGAATACAGGTACATTATGTTCATGGTTAAGTTATTTCCAAATATTTGATTGTTTTAGTAGCTATTAAAAATGGAATTTTGTTTCTGATTTCCTTTTAAGATTCAACATCAGTAGTGCATAAAAACTGTATTGATTTTTGCATATTAACCTTGTATCCTGCCAGTTTTCTGAACTTTATTAATTCTAGTAGTCTTGCTTTGGATTTTTCAGGATTTTCTTGATAGAGGATCATGCCATCAGCGAATGGTGAAAGTTTTACTTCTTCCTTTCCTATTGTGTGCATTTTATTTCTTTTTCTAGGCTAATTGCTTTAGCTAAAACTTCTAACAGAATACTGAATAATAATGGTGAGAGTGGGCATACTTGTCTTTTTCCTGATCTCAGCAGGAAAACTTTCAGTCTTTCACCTTTGAGTACAATATTAGCTGTAGGTTTTTAATATATACGCGCTTTACCATATTGAGAAAGCTTCCTTCTGTTCCTATATTTTGAAATGTTTTTATCAAGAAAGGTGCTGTATTTTTTCAAATGTGTTTTCTGCATCAGTCGAGAGGATCATGATTTTTCTTCTTCAATTGATCAATATGGTTTATTACATTAATATTTTTCTTTTGTTGAACCATCCTTGCATACCTGGGATAAAATCCACTTCATTGTGGTGTATGATTCTTTTAAGGTGCTTTTGGATTCTGTTCGCAAGTATGTTTTTAAGGATTTTTGCAACTATATTGATTAGAGATATTGGTCTGTAATTTCCTTTTTTTGTAGTATCTGTATCTGGTTTTGGGTTTTGGTATGATATTGGTTTCATAGAATGAGTTTGCTAGCATTCTTTCCTGTTGAATTTTTTGGAAGAGCTTGAGCAATATTGGTATTATGGCATCTTTGAATGACTGGTAGAATTCACCTGTGAAGCCATCTGGTCCTGGGTTTTTCATCTTTAGGAGTTTTTTGTTGACTATATCAATCTCTTCACTTGTCATAGGTTTGTTGAGGTCTTCTATTTCTTCTAGGGTCAAAGTAGGTGGTTATGTGTTTCTAGTAATTTGTCCATTTTGTCTACATTTTCTAGTTTTGGGCATACAGTTGTTCATAGTATCCTCTTATGATCTCTCTTATTTCTTAGGAGTCCATGATAATGCCTTCCTCTCATTTCTGATTTTATTTATTTGCATTTTCTCTCTCTCTCTCTCTCTCTCTCTCTCTCTCTCTCTCTCCCTCTCATCAGTCTAGCTAAGGGTTTATCTATTTTGTTGATCTTCTCAAAGCACAAACTTTTGGTTTTGTTAATTTACTCTTTTTTGTTGTTGTTCTCTATTTCATTTATTTCTGCTTTGATCCTTACTATTTCTTTCCTTCGACTGGTTTGGGATTAGTTTGCTGTTTTATTTTCTAGTCTTTCATGTGTGCAATTAGATCTTCCATTTTAGCACTTTCTTCTTTTTTAATGTAAGCATAAGGGCTATAAATTTCCCCCTCATTACTGCCTTTGCAGTGTTCCATAGGTTTTGATCTGTTGTGTTCTCATTTTCACTCATCTCAATTTGTTTAATTCTCTTGCAATTGCTACTTTGATTCAACGATTATTTAAGAGTGTGTTGCTTAATCTCCATATATTTATGAATTTTCCTTTTTTCTGTCCATTGTTTATTTCTACCTTCATTTTATTAAGATCAGAGAAAGTGTATTGTATAATTTCAAACATTTAAAATTTATTGAGACTTGTCCTGTGACTCAACATATGGTCTACCTTGGAGAAGGATCCGATAGCACTTGAAAAGAATGTATATCCTGTTGTTTCAGGGTGCAATGCTCTACAGATGTCTGTTCATTCATAGGTCTAGTTCATTTATCATATTATTCAAGCTCTCTGTTTATTTATTTATCCTCTGTCCAGATGTTGTATCCAATACTGAGAGTGGTGTATTGACGTTTTCAGCTATTACTATTACTGTAGAGACATCAATTTCTCCCTTCAGCTTTGCCAGTGTGTGCCTCATGTATCTTAGGGGCACTGAGGTTAAGAGCATACATATTTGGGATAGTTGTTTCTTCTTGTTATTATATAATTATAATTTTATTAATATATAATGACCTCCTTCATCCCTTAAAACAGTTTTGCATTTAAAAATCTATTTTGTCGGGGCCGGCTCGATAGCCCAGTGGATAGGGCGCCGGCATACCACATGGGAGGCCCTGGGTTCGACTCCCGGGGACCTCTCCTAGCGGGCAGACCACCTTGAGAATGGCAAGCCGCCATGGGCAGGCCGGAGCCGCCGTGGGCAGGGCAAGAAGCTGCCACGGACAGGGCAAGAGCCGCCACGGGCAGGGCAGGTCGCCCGCAGATGGAGCGCAGCCAGCCACCCGCGAACTGAATCAAGCCCCGGCCGTGAACGGACGCAGAGACCGCCCACAAGCGGGGAAAGCCGCGCCTGTGCAGTGACCACTCTCGGCGCGTCGCCACAGCGGGGGGAAGGGGAGATATGTAATAAAATAAATAAATCTTTAATAAAAAAAATAAAAAAATAAAATCTATTTTGTCCAAAATTAGTATTGGTTCTCCAGTTTATTTTGGTTAATATTTGCATGGTATATCTTTTTCCAACCTTTCACTTTTAACCTGACTGCATCCTTATGTCTGAAGTGAGTCTCTTGTAGACAAAATATAGATGGCTCATATTTTTTTATCCATTCTATCAGTTTATGTCTTTTGATTGGGGATTTTAAGCCATTAACATTCAATGTTATTACTGTAAGGCACTACTTATGTCAACCATTTTGACCTTTGGTTTTCTCTTGTCATATTGTATGATCTTCTATCTTTTTGCCATTTAATTTACCCTTTCTAATAATCTTCATTTTTACATTCTTCTCCAAATCTCTCATGCTTACTCTTTCTTTTCAGGCAGCAGCACTCCCTTCAGTGTCTCTTGTAATTCTGGTCTTTCGGTAATGTTTTCTATAAGTTTTTTTTTGGTCTGTGAAGACTTTGAATTCTCCTTCATTTTTGAAGGACAGCTTTACTAGGTAGAGCACTCTTGGCTGGATATTTTTCTTTTTTAATACATTAAATACATTGTACCACATTCTTCTATCCTCCACAGTTTGTGATGAGAGGTCAGCACTTAATCTTATCGAGTTTCCCTTATTTGTGATGCTTTGTTTTTCTCTTGCTGCTTTCAGAATCTTTTGTTTATCTCTGATGTTTGTCATTCTGAATAGTAGGTTTCTCGGGATAAGTCTCTTTGGGTTTATTCTGTTTGGGATGTGTTGTCCTTCTTGGGCATTGATATTTATGTCTTTCATAAAGGTAGGGAATTTTTAAGTCATTATTTCCTCAAATATTCTTTCTGCCCCTTTTCTATTTTCTTCTTCTTCTGGGACACTGATAATGGATATGGTTTTTTGTTGTTGTTTTGCCTTGTCATTCAATTTCCTGAGAACCTGTTCCATTTTTTCCATTCTTTTCTCTTTCTGTTCTCCTGTTTTTTCCAGTTCAGATGTTCTGTCTTCAAAATAATTAATTCTGTCTTTGAGCAATTCAAATCTGCTCTTATGTGACTCTAATGAATTTTTAATCTCATCCATCATTTCTTTCATTCCCATAAGGTCTGTTACTTTTATTTGCAGGCTTTCAAATTGTTCTTCATGCTCAGCCAGTGTCTTCTTAATATCTTTTATCTCTTTAGTCATGTTTTCTTTCAATTCTTTAAATTGATTAGATAGAATTGTTTGATTATTTGATTAATTGTCTTAAACCCTGTATCTCTTCAGGATATTTGGTTTGTTCCTTCATCTGGGCCATCTCTTCCTGTTTCCTAGTATGACTTGTAATTTTTTCTTATGTCTACACATCTGAATATGTTGGTAAATTTACTCTGATGGCCAATTTCTCTTGCCTATTATTATATTTTTTCACAGCTCTGCTTTGATATTTGGTTCAACTTATTCTGAATCTTTAAAATTGTCCAGCTTATGTTATTATAATCATGCCAGGGACACACTAATGGGGCACAGATTTTCTCCCAGGGGTGGGGTAAAGAGAGCCCTAAAAGCCGATTTTGTCCATTCAGTTTCCAGACTGGTCAGCAGAAGACAACCATTGGCACACCATTCCACAGTGATGTAGAGCTCCCAGCTTTTCTTTGTTTTCATCTTGCTGGAGCCGAGATTCAAAGCAGGTTCCATTGGCCAAATTTACTGAAGAGAAGCCCCCTGCCTCTCTTCCCTTTTCCCTTGTAATAGCTGACAGGGAAGAAGATATCTGTTCCTCTCTCAGTCAGCTGCAATGAGCCAGGGATTTTACCCACAAACACATACCTCTTTATATCTTGGGGATGGGGTAGGGGAGCCCCTCCCAGGGGACAGAAGGTTTAGTAACTCACAGTTTGTAGTTTCAGCTTCTTATTCTTTCTGTCCTTCATGCTCCTGGGAGTTGTGAAGCACTGTCCTGGTCTGCTCACCCCCAAAGTAGGTCCCTCAGGTAGTTTTTGGCTCTTTCTCTGATAAAGCACTGAGCCTTGTCTGCCTAAACCAATGCCATCTTCCCATCTTCCCACAATCCCTTGATGAACCTTTTTATATCATGTCTTGATATATGCATATTCTACCAATACTCTCTACTTGCATCTTTTTTTTTTAATATTTATTTATTTTATTACATATCTCCCCTCCCCCCTGCTGCGGCAACATACCGAGACTGGTCACTGCGCAGGCACAGCTTTCCCCGCTTGTGGGCGGCTTCTGCTTCCATTCACGGCCGGCTTTCAGTTCGCGGGTGGCTGGCTGTGCTCCATTCGCGGGCGACCTGCCCTGCCCACGGCGGCTTTTGCCCTGTCCATGGCAGCTTTTTGCCTTGCCCATGGTGGCTCTGGCCCGCCCATGGTGGCTTGTCATTCTCAAGGCAGTCTGCCCGCTAAGAGAGGTCCCCGGGAACCGAACCCGGGGCCCCCCATGGGGTATGCCGGGGCCCTACCCCTTGGGCTATCCAGCCAGCCCCTCTCTTTGCATTTTTTTTTTTATTTATTACATATCCCCCCCCTTTCTGATT
>PVKH010005929.1:0-21554 GCA_004027955.1 Chaetophractus vellerosus
ATAAATAAATTTTAAAAAATACATTAGAGGCACATAAGAGCAGATTTGAATTGCCTGAAGACAGAATTAGTGACTTCAAAGACAGAACATCTGAACTGGAAAAGACAGGAGAACAGAAAGAGAATGGAAAAAATGGAACAGAGTCTCAGGGAACTGAATGACAAAGCGAAACACAGAAGCATACACATTATTTGTGTCCCAGAAAGAGAAAAGAATGGAAAAGGGGCAGAAAGAATATTTAAGGAAATAATGACCGAAAACTTCCCAACCCTTATGAAGGACATAAATATCAATATCCAAGGACAATGCACCCCAAAGAGAATAAATCCAAATTAACCTACCCCAAGACACCTACTATTCAGAATGACAAATATCAGAGATAAAGAAAGGATCCTGATAGCAGCAATGGAAAAGCAAAGCATCACATACAAGGGAAACTCAATAAGATTAACTGCTGACCTCTAATCAGAAACCATGGAGGAGAGAAGAAAGTGGTATGATGTATTTAAGGTACTGAAAGAGAAAAACTGCCAGCCAAGAATATTGTATCCAGCAATACAAAGCTGGCCTTTCAAAAATGAGGATGAGTTCAAAGTCTTCACAGACAAACAAAAACTGATAGAATAGTTACCAAAAGAACAGATTTGCAAGAGATACTAAAGGGGGTGCTGCAGACTGAAAGGAAAAAACAAGGGTGAGAGATTTGCAGAAGAGTTTAGAAATGAAGATTATTAAGAAGGGTAAACTAAAGGATAATAAGACAGACAATAGAACAATATGACAACAGAGACCCGAAGGACAAAATGGATGAAGCAAGTAATGCCTTTACAGTAATAACACTGAATGTTAATGGATTCAACTCCCCAATTAAAAGACATAGACTGATAGAATGGATAAAAAAATATGAGCTATCTATATATTGTCTACAAGAGACCTACCTCAGATGTAAGGGCACAACCAAGTTAAAAGTGAAAGGTATGAAAAAGGTATTCCATGCAAATAGTAACCAAAAAAATAACTGGAATAGACCAGATAAATGTAAAATAACAACATATAGAATATGAGCCATAATTACTCAGTGCAACTGGCAAAACTTTTCCTGTGATCAGTATTCTGTAATTTTTTTCATACAAAATAAACACTTGCTCTTAATTTAGGAGGACTGGAGAAGAGAGATATTTTTGGGTACTTCATTTTTCTTTAACCCTTTCTTATACATACTCTTTGATTAAAATAATCTACCTGAATCAATAATGATTTAGCATGACTACTGTTGAACAAGATTTTGAGTTTTTCTGCCTCATAAAATTGAGTTGGCAAATTATCTGCTGTAATTCATTCCAATAAGATGTGAAGAATTCCCAAATAGGAATTTGATTATCTATAAAGAATTATGGCCTAAGTGGAAATTAAATAACAAAACCAATAATTTATTACATTCTTACAGATTATGTCCAATAGCTAGAACTGTAATATAAAAATAAGAATTATGTTATAATTAATGTCTATATTTGAATTATTATTTACATTTATAAAAATTTGTTCTATACTATCTATATTTTATAATTGATTATATTAAATCTAACCTGGCCTTGCACTCTCTTTTAAAATTTGCAAGTTCTTTCAATCTATTTTTCTCTTTATTTTACAATTTTATAAGAAAGGACTTCTTAACAGGTAAAAAAAGAAGCCACTGATTATACACTTTGGATAGATTGTATGTTATGTGACTATATCTCAATAAAACTGCTTAATAAACAAAATAAATATGTATGTTATATACAGCAGGGGAAACAGAGAGATTGAGATGTGAGGAATTTGCTTGTTTGTTTCTTGTTTATTATTGAAATAATGAAAATGCTTTAATAATGATTGAAGTGATGAACACACAACTATGTGATTATACCAAATACCATCGATTGAACACTTCGGATAAATTGTATGCTTTATTAATATATATCAGTAAAATTGATTTGTTTTTTTAAATAAGTTTGTTATGCTTTGCAAAATTCTTTCCAGTTGTGTTTAACAAGAATATATAATATCATCTCCTATTTATTGAGTACCTAAACATGTAAAATGTTAGGCACATGAAAGTTCATTTAATTGCCTTACCTTGTATATTGACTTGCAAGGCAAGTATTATTTAATCAGTTTTTAAATAGATGAAGAAATTGAGGCTCATTCTACTCAAGGCCAAAGAACCAATAAAAGGCAAAATAAGGATTAGAATCTGTATCTGTCCATTTCAAAGTCACAAGATCACATTATCTTTAGAAAACACATAGTCTCAGAGCCTTCTCTTTCTTTAGCAAATAAAAATGCTGAAATTCAGAAAGAATCATATACCCTTTTCAAAAAATATAAAAGTGGGGCCAGCTGGATAGCCCAGTGGATAGGGCGCCGGCATACCACATGGGAGGCCCCAGGTTCGGTTCCTGGGGACCTCTCCTAGCGGGCAGACTGCCTTGAGAATGGCAAGCCGCCATGGGCGGGCCAGAGCCGCCGTGGGCAGGGCAAAAAGCTGCCACGGACAGGGCAAAAAAAATGCCGCCACGGGCAGGGCAGGTCGCCCGCGGACGGAGCGCAGCCAGCCACCCGTGAACTGAAAGCCGGCCGTGAATAGAAGCAGAAGCCGCCCACAAGCGGGGAAAGCCGTGCCTGCGCAGTGACCAGTCTCGGCGCGTCGCCGCAGCGGGAGGAAGGGGAGATATGTAATAAAATAAATAAATCTTTAAAAAAACAAACAAACAAACAAACAAAAAATATATAAAAGCACTGCCTCTTCTTTCAATATTATTTAAGAACCTTAGAAGAAGTTTGGGTGTTCATTAAAACACTACATTTCTTTAATCTGGAAAGGAAATGCATGTTCATTTTGTTTGATTAAAGTCATTTAGTAAAGAAAGTAGTAATGGATTATAAACCAAAGTAAAAAGTCATTTGGAATATTCCTAATGCTAGCCAAGAAAGAGGATAGGGTAGTCCTGACCAATTATTATCATTTGAAATGATAGAGAAAGAATACAAATAAACAGTTAAACTTAAAATCAATCCCTAAATTTAGCCTTAAATCTGGTCCTACAACATGCTAGAAGTTTAGACTAACATAACTGAAGAATTACTCATAATTTATAATGTCAGGTTGGAGAGGAAAAATATATTGTTATATCCATTCTGATGCATCTGATCACTCTGAAAACCCAGGTGGTTGGGTTATTGAACAAGTATCTTTCTTACAGTATCCTTTATGTCCTCTAATTCAAGCATCCCTTCTTGCTCAACTTAATATGAAAAATCATGGCTTAAATTTATTTAAATAAATAAGCAGTAGAGCATGGTGATTAAGAGCATAGACTCTGTACGCAGATTACCTGGGTTTGAAATCTGATTCTACCTCTTAACTAGCTGTGTGACCCTCATCAAGTATTTTAACATTTCTGTGTCTCAATTTCCTCATCTATAAAATGCAAAGTATAATTGTGCCTACTTTTACAGAACTGGCATAAGAATTAAAAGAGTTATATGTAAAGTTTTTAAAACAGTGTCTGATACAAAATAGAGGTATATAAATATCAGCTATTTTATTAAAAAAAGACGAAAAGGCTGAGTAGAAAGGAATGTGCACCAAGCCCTACATTCAGACTTTAATAATGAAGTTTCTTCCATTTCTAACCATCAGACTGGACTGGATGATTGCAGGAAGGCTAATTTCAATTTAATGTGGACAAAATGCATGTTCTAAACACAGATCAACCTCTTTAATCTGGAATCCTTAGAAACTGTTGTTCTGGACCAATTAATTTTCCAATTCATAGGGAAGTTCTATGCCACCCTCTCCTTTTCCACAAGTAAGGTCAGATATACGGTAAAATAGTCACAGAGCACATAAAGATTATCATAGCTTTCTGGTGAAAGAATGCTAAATAATACTAGTCAAACATAGGCTCAAATGCACTGACAGACTGATAAATTATCAGGAATAGCTGTTTGGGCTCTCTGGTTCGGCTCATTTCTTGATATTCTGACCATGAGTTTATTAAGAGGTTAATCAGTTTAAGAAACAGCTACAAAATATGGTGGGAGTTGTGCCTATTCCTTCAAAATTTACCCTGTTTTGGTTGCTTTTTTAACTGTGTATCATTACCTTAACTTTTCCTGGAATTTATTTAATAGCCATGGTTAGCTACACCTATTTATATTCGACTAACACAGACTAACACAGAATTATATTAATCTCTCAAATAATGTGAATAGAAGTGGTATAATATACTTAAATACAAGGGGAACGGAGGTGGCTCAGGTGATTAGGCACCTCCCTCCAACATCGGAGGTCTCAGGTTTGGTTCCCGGTGCCTCCTAAAGAAAGAAGGAAGATGAACAGATACAGCAAGTGCAAATAATGAGAGGGCGAGGAGAAATAAATAAAATACATCTATACTTAAAAACAGGCTTCTCTGATGCTACTTGTTGCTGCAAAATAATTTCTTATACAAGTACTCTCTGCATCATTTCTATATATTGAAACATTACTTAAAACAAACACCCAGCTTTTGGAACATATACTGAGATCATACAGATTTACTCCAATTTCCTTCATCTTCCCTAAATGCTGTATTTTATGATAAAAATGTGTTCTGTGAAAGATAATACTGAGATATATAAATCTTTTTAAAATGCTCAATTATAGCCTTAATAATAAAACAGAATTATTATGTACCTTGAATGACAACCTACAATTTTTAAAATGTAATCATTTAATCCAGAGTTTCTCAACCACAACACTACTGACATTTGGGGCCAGATAATTCTTTGTTGTGGGGAGCTGTCCTGTGTACTGTAGAATGTTAAGCAACATTCTTGGCCTCTACTCATTAGATGCCAATAGCACCCCAACCCCAGTTGTGACAACCAAAAGTATCTCTAGGTACTGTTCAAATGTCCTCTGAAGGAAAATCACCCCCAGTTGAGAACCAATAATTAATCTTTACAACAATCCTATGATATATAGGGCTTTGACGAAAGTCATAACTGAGTGGCACTCAAACCCAAGTTTTGAGACTTTGAATCCAAGAAGTTGTACTTCTAACAAGATCACAAGTGGTACTGGTCTAAGGATCAAACTTTCAGAACCACTGCCTGGAACTTCCTTTAGCAATGGGAATAAGGAGTCATAAACAGAGAAGAAAACCCATCTCAGGATAAAAGTCAATATATTTTTCTAAAAATGCTTACTTCAAAAACATTAAAATTAAATGAAATCATGTTTTATAAGTAATACATATTTAACATGTGTCACACTATCTGGGGTAATGTGCTAAGTCAATATTTCTCAAACTGTGTTCCACAAAAGTAGGTTAAGTAGATGTCACAAGCAAAGTGCTCCATAATCAAACAAGATTGGAAAATGCTGAATAAAACAAATCCTATAACAAAGAAATATCTAACTTATTAGAGACAATAAGTAATGCTCATGTTCACAGAAACCCTCCAAAAGGTGGCTATAGCATGATGGATAGCTCAGATTTCTTTTACATCAGACTTTCTTTTCAATGAATCTAAAAAGACTAGTATTCCAGGGAATGCAATCTGGGATATGGTTGAAGGAGCAGAGAATGGATGAGGTACAGCTAAGTGTCAGGCATTTCATATATGTCAATTAAAATTAGCTAATTGTCAAAATAATCCTGTAAGGTAAATTACTCATCCAAGATCACAAGGTGACTTAGTAGAGGAACCCACATTTAAAACCTGGTCAGTCTGTCTCTGCAGTTTTGCAAAACTGTCTTTAAATAGGAAAATAGAAGAAGTAATAAGAACCAGACATATTCTTACTTAGTACTTACTTATAAAGGCCAAACAAAAATGAGTCGAGGCACTAAGAAAACAACCCACTAATAAAACCAGCAGAGGACTTGAATAGATATTTCACCAAAGAGGATAGAGGAATGGCAAATAAGCACATGAAAAGATATTAATATCGGTAGCCATTAATGTAAATTAAAACCACAATTACATACCTGGTAGAATGGCTAACAACAACAAAAATATAGTGACAATACCAATACAGAATGGTACAGCCACTCTGGAAAGCAGTTTAGCAGTTTCTTATAAAGTAAAACATATACTTACCATATGACCCTGCAATCCCACTCCTGGGTATTTACTCTGGAGAAAAGAAAACTTATATTCACACAAAAACCTCTAGACAAATGTTTACAGCAACTCTATTCATAATTACCAAAAAAACTGTAAACAATCTAAATGTCCCTCAATGGATGGATAAACAAACTGTGGTCATCTACACCATGGAATATTACTCAGTAAAAAAAAAAAAAGGAATGAACCACTAATATTTGCAACATCATGAATCTCAAAGGCACTATTCTGGGTTTCCAAAAGAAGCCAGTCTCAAAAGACTGAGGCAGGCTGGTTTAGGGAAAGGGAAAGAGGAGTCTAAGACCTAGCAGAAAAACATGGCTGCAAAACACGTGGCCATGGAATCTACCTGGAAACCCCCTGAGGGAAAGACCCCCACCAAGGAAGCTACCAGAAGAACCTGGCTGTGAGAACCCCATTTGGAACTAGATTTCCTCTGGAATCAAGAAAAAGCCCCATCTTGATTTCCTCTGGAATCAAGAAAAAGCCTCATCATTAGGCCCCTGGGGAACTGATGGGTGGGGTAATCAATCAGAACAGCAAACAACTGGGGCCCCTCCCCCAAACATTAGCAAGGGGAGGAATAATTAATTAATAGCTTAAAAAGTAACCACACAAGCCAAATCTCTCTCTCTACCTGGAGCAGCCCACACCTACACCTGGGGATGTGTAATCTGTTATTTTCTCCTGTTTCTGTTCTCTTCTTCCATTTTCTCAATAAACTACTCGTCTAACTAAACTAGCATGTTCTTAAATTCTTTTACATAACATAGCCGAGAACCTAGAGGAATCCAGCTTCAAGATTACATACCTTTTGTATGATTGCATTTGTATGACATTCTCAAAAAGATAAAACTATATAGCGATGGAGACCAGATCAGGGGTTGCCAGGGATTAGAAGTGAGAGGATTATAAAAGGGAGTTTTGGGGGATGATAGAATTGTTCTGCATCCTGATTGTGGAGTTATATGAATCAACACGTGCTCAAACTCATAGAACTGTACACCTAAGAAGTCAATTTTACTGTATGATAATTTAAAAAAATAAAATTAAAAAACAGGTTGAAATACATGTACAACAGGTTATATGAAAATAATTAACTGTCATAAATGTCACCCACAGAACACTAAATTTTAGCAATACATACAGATAAGAATTTGCAATTTAACCTGAATCTGAAATTTCCACTTATTTTAGATTTAAAAATATATATCCTTCTGTAAAGAATTGTGACAAAAATTTAGAGTAAACTGTCTTTCCTAAACACATATAAAATCTGTGGAATTCAGCATTCCAAGATCTTTCCATTTAGCAGAATCACATAATTGCCTATGTTGTGCAGGCAAAGGTAGTGAAATATCTAAGGGATGAAAGGAATGTGCCAATCCTCTTTCCCTCATGGAATTCCCAAAGTCAATGCAATGCAGCTAGCACCTGATACAGAGACTGCAATGCAGTTTCAGAGCTAACATTCCTAGGGAGGGACTTGGAATAAACCTAGATCATTCCTAAAGCTCTACAACACAATCTTCTATAATCCAAGCAGTCAGCTGTGTCATTGAGACTATGCAAGCATGCAACAACTGCTAACACACAAACATATACTACAGTTTCTGTACAAGGAAATGTATATGAATGGGTCTGTGTACATATAAAGAAACAAAACTCAATCCACAGTAAACTCTCAAATGCATGACTATCAATAATTCATCAATGTATTAATTATTCAAATATTTACTGAATATCCACTCTGTGCCAAGCACTAAAACAAGCATCAGGGATACATCAGTAAACTGGAAAGATGACATCTGTGCCCCCATATATTATCTCCAGTTTAAAGACACAAACATATAAAGTCATTTTTATACAACCATCTAGAGTAAGTAGGGTGATAAGGAAGAAGCATTCCAGGCAAAGAGTAATTAATGGTAGCAAACTACATAGTGTATTGTGAAATTGGGGCAGGGGAAGGGAGTATGGCCCCAGGATTGGTTTGTTTTTGGGGAATGCAGAGTGTGCATTTCTTGAGTGCCATGCCAAGAAATTCAGATTTATCTTGGTGGCAACTAGAAGCCATTAAAGAATAACAATTTCAAGAATTTTTTCTTTCAGATAAATATGTACTTTGAATTTTCTGGATTATGGGCAAGGGAACAAATAGTTAAACCAGGGACATATAAAATACTCACTAGGCCACTAAATAATGTGATTCTCCAGCCTCAATAAAACAAAACAATCACTTACTAATTCTTTTCTCAAGGAATTCAAATAGAAAATAACCTGCACAGTATTAATAACTGACATTTTTATTAAGCTTTACTATTAACAAATCAACCTTAACACAAACTGTTAATATTCACACTGTTTTATAAAATTAAAGACTGAAGAAATACGTTAACTGAAAAACTGCCCTTGTTCTAACATTCAAATTATATATGAACGATAGAATGTAACTAATTTACTCCTTGGCTGAAAACAGTTCCGATTAGTTTTCTGTGGCTTCAACAACATCTCGTTCCAGCTCTAATTTCACTACCTCAGGTAAAGTCACCTTCATTCCTCACCTGGATTTTTGCAAAGGCCTCTTCATTGGTCATCCAGTCTCTGGTTTTATCTAATATCAATCAAATCTGCATAAACAGCCAGAGACTTTTTTTCTAGAGCATAAGCAAATTTTATCACATCATTACTCTGTTTAAAAACCTTCCAATGGTTTTCCTGTTGTATTCAAATCAAAGTTAATCTCCCTCACATGGCATAAAAGGTTCTTTTGCGGTAACCTCTGCTTTACTCTCCTGCCCATTCTCTTTTTGGTAATCACCCAATGATTACCCTCCTACCCTATGCTTAGGCCATACTGAACTCTGTAGTTCCTCAAATCCTCTTTTATTTTTGCAAATGATGCTGCCGGAGGCCCAAATAGTTCCGCCCATTGCTCCCACTCCTATTTTGTCCAGCTAACACTGACCACTTCTGATCTCAATTTAGATGTCTCATTCTAGTAAATAATATCCACAGGCACAAGAAAAACTATCTCATTAAGAGATACACAAGATAGATTGGATAATTGTGCCCAATTTTTCAATTCCTTCCTGTTATAGAATTATACAGCCACATCCTATGCCAAAAGATTTTGCAGTACCTACCAATAGAGTAGGCACAGTATATTTCCCTGCCTCAATTATACTGGACTTGGTCATGTGACTTTCTTTTCCCAACAATGTAGGCAGAAGTGAACTGATGCCATTTTTGAGTTAGGGCCGTAAGAGCTTTCCTGTGCGGCTTGTTTCTCACCTCTCGTGTGCTTCTGCTCTCTCCACAAGATTATGTCTGAGTAACTGCTAGTACCAGATACAGAGAGCAGACAGGGAGCTTGGAGCCAAATCCAGCTGAACTCAGCCATGCTCAGCTGGGATCAGTTAAATTCCAGCTGACTGACAGGCTCATAAGAGGGAAAAAAAATGCTTTAGGCCACTGAGGTTTTCAAATTACTTATTATATAGCATTACTGCAGCAATAGTGGATTGATACAATGCATTTCCAATAAAAGTTTACTTTTAATTATCAAAATGTATATTTATATTGTTTTGATTGGATACTAATAAACAATCATAAAAATTTAAAATGCTTAGTCACAGAAACTAAAATAAATTTTATTTCAGTTTCAACTTATATACCCATTTTAGGTGCAGATATGCTTTAGATGGTCAATAAAATACTACACTAGGATAAAAACCATCTCATTAAGAGATACACAAGATAGGATAGGATAAAATTCTATGAGGGAAGTGGAATAGAAATACAAATCCAAAGAAAAACAGGAATAATTTAAAATTTCAGCTGTCAAAAAAAACTTGTCCATGTAACTTTTAAAAATGAAGGATGGCAGATAATAAATCACTTATAGTATTTAGATTCCTGGATACAATCAAAAGAATGATGTAACAGTTTTACATTAAAATATTATTATTTATAACACATCAGAAATTATATAATTTTCATTAAACTGGTAAACAAAAAGAATTTTAAATGTCACCCAAAAAATGTGCAAGGGAGTAGGTAGCTATTTTTTGTGTGTGTACAGTTCCATGAATTTTAACATATATATAAATTTGTGTATTCACCACCACAATCAGGACACAAGTTTCATCCAAACAACTCCCTTGTGTTGTTCCCTTTACAGTCACATCCCTTCCCCACTTAGATAAGTTTTAGAAGTTCGTTTTTTTTTTTTGAATTTTTAATCAATTTTTTAGAAGTTCTTTAAGTATAGAAAAAGTTTGAAGACCAGGCTGTATTACAGTAACTAGTATGATTTCCTAGCCCATATACTGAGGCTTCAAATTTTCATCCAAATTCTGGTTCATTTAGCAATATTAATAAAGCCAAAAATATTTGATAAGAACTCATAGAAATCTACTCTGGGGCCAAATAGTATATTCAAGTCAATCAACAATGAGTTGATTACAGTGACTTGCAGTCAAGACTTGACATTCTCCACAATATCAACAGAGGATGATGATAGTCTAATTTCATTTAAAAACTAGTCGCTGATGAATGCACAACTATGTGCAAATACCACTGATTGTACACTTTGGATGAATTGCATGCTTTATTAATATGTGTCAATAAAATTGATTTGTTTAAAAAAACTAGTCTTATTTTTAAATAGAAATGCTTGGATATACTGGATAGTATTGAAAGACTTCAGAGTTAGTATTTTCTCCTATTTTCTGCTTGCCTTAATCAGAAAAATATAGCATAAACAAGAATAAACCCTTTGTACAAAAGAGGATTGTTGTTGTTGTTGTTGCTTTGTGTTCTTTCTTTTTCTATCTGAAGTCTTCCTTGAGTAAATTTAATCTCTGAATAAGGGTATCACATAATAAAGGAAGATGGCAAACAGGAAAATTCTACTCAACCAATCTGTATCTGATAGCCCTACTAAAATAATTACCATTTTGCAGGAAATACTAGGCATACTGGATAATTTAAAAATATATCTGATATGGGGACAGTAGCTGGGGAAGCTTCTGGTGTGGCAGAATCACTTTTGAGATTAATTTTCTGGTAGGAAGGACAGCACATGGTAGTGGTATATAGAAGACTGGTGATAGCTTTTCTGGCAAAGGGAACACACACAGGGCTTCTCTCCAGTATGGATTCTCTCATGAGCCTGCAAGTTGATTTTGTGACTGAAGGACTTTTCATATGTGCTGCACTTGAAGAAGTTTTTTTGTTTGTTTGTTTGTTTGTTTTTGAGGTACTGGGACCTGGGAATTGAACCCGGGACCTCATATATGGGAAGCTAGCACTCAACCACTGAGTCATATCGGCTTCCCTGAACTGATTTTTCGTTTGTTTTGCTTGTTATTTGTTTGTTTGTTTTTTCAGGAGGTAATGGGAATGGAAACTGGGACCTCCCATATAGTAGGTGGGTGCTCAACCACTTGAGCCACATCTGCTCCCCTTGAAGGGCTTCTTCACTGTGTGAATCTTCTAGTACACATGTAGGTCTGATGTCTAGAAGAAACCTTTGTGACACTCAGCACATACAAATGGTCTCTCATTCCTGTGTCTTCTCTGGTGGGCATCTAACTGAGAAAGATACCTAAAGATCCTGGGGCAGTCCTCACATCCCTATGATTTGGAGCGGGGGCGGTCTATGGACTCTTTCTTGGTTTACGCCACACCTGGATGTTCCATCATTGCTTTGGTCAGTAGGGACAGGCTTCGGGCTGGTCTGATCTGGCCTAGAGAGAATCTGTGGTCCCACTTCCACAGGGACATCTTGATAGAGGGTCTTCCAGGGATCCTTCCTGGGATCTGGAGAAGCCAAGTTCTGCTCTTCTGGAGTTGTGCAGGTTCTCCCAAGAAACATTCCACTCTTCAGGCTTAGGGCTATTAACTTCCTGAATAATAACCAGGGAAGGAACTTGATTGCCTCAACTAGTAATACTGTCATTTATTTGATTGGTTTTCACAGAAATGTTGCTACTCTCTTCTTTATATCCATCTCCTTGTCTTGTTTGAAGGGGAATAGCTTATGAGACCCTGGAAGGCGGTCTTCATGCTCTCTCCTCTTGTGGTTCTTGCTGGTATTTGTTCCATGAGATGAATAACGACTTCTCTTAAGGGCATATTCTCAGAGAAGAGGGTTTTCTGTCCCTGCATGTGGACATGGACAAAGTCAGGTGACTTCGTGCAATCCTTAGTCAGATCTTCCATGAGTTTCTCCAGGTGTCTTCCACATGAATCCCATTTCTCTCTCAAAATGGACGTTTTTCTGCAGTGACCATTCATCATATAATGTTCCAGAACCAACTGAGAAATAATTTCTTCCTTGCTGTGTTTTTCTGGCTGCAGGCCCAAGTAAAATACCTTATGGAGTCTTTTTAGTTCCTACCTTGCAAATGAGCCATTGTTAGTTTGATATAACCTGAGCTGAGGGCTGTTGAACTTAAGATTTCCCCGCTTTCTTCTGGACACCAGGTCCTTGGATGGGTTTAAACTCTAGATTGACCCAGGATCACTCCTGGATTGGTCATGTTGAAAGGAGGTTCCGAGATCTAAAGCCATGCTTAGCCTGATTTCTCAGAAAGACTCAACCTACAGGATTCAGGTTCTGCTGACTTGTATTTCTGGGAATCTGTTTTAATAACTGGAGGATGCTTGAAGACTGTAAGCTCTTTCTATGTTGACCCTCTGAACTGGGTGTTGCCAGGCTGAATGCTGATCAATACGTGACTTGATTTCTGCCTCTGATCCAAAGAGGGTTTTAACTAATCCTCAAAACACCAAGCATGCCACCACTAGCAGAAGAATCAACATTATGACCAAGAGACTTTATAAACAGTTATGAGAAATAGAAGCAGAGAAAGTCAAGTATAGGAAATAACTTGAAATAGTTCTTGTTGAATTATTTAAGAACATTATTTTAATTCTATCTAACTCTATAGAAAAACATGGTCTTTATAACAAAGATAGATTATTTTAATCATTGTAACAAAACAGCATATGATACCTTTATCTAAAAAAACACACAATACAAATCCCCCAATACAGTTGTATTTGAGAATAACAAAGAATTAAATGGAAAGGGGGAACTTAAAAAATAAATTATATTATTATTAATGAATAAAAACAGTAATTCATTCATTCAAAAAATTTAAGCAGCTATTCTATCCAAGGGACTACAGTTCTGATATAACAAGACTGGGGACTGGCTCTATAGTTCTTGGCCATATGCACAGAGTCAAAGTGATAATTTTACTAGCCTCTTTTTTGTTGTTGTTTACTGACCTCTTAATAACAACACACCACATTTTGGACCCCATTTACAGCAGGGTTTTAGATACTATGGGGGATATAAAGATGTGAAAGATAAAGAGACCCTGCTCTCAAGGAGTTTAAGTTAAAGATTTGGTTAGAATAAATTCATTTTATACTGTTATGAAATAAAGTACAGCAACTTAATTATACTACACCTAGATACAAAGAATAAAAATAAAATTCTCTAAGGGACTCTGAAATCTCAAATAATGAGTTTTCATGCACTCAGAAAACTCTTGCATAATTTATTTTCTCTTTTCTGAAAAAGAACAATAAAATCATTGATGGAAGAAAAAACTCAAACCTAAGATTGGTCACAGATGTTCCTTATTGAATACTGATAGTTTTCCAAGAGAAAGAAAAAATTTTAAAAAACACAAGAAACCACAAAGATACCTTTCTCCTCACTGAAACTAATCACTGAGCTAGAGTGCAAAATAATTCATTGTAACATGAAAAGTAAATTAATTCACTTTAAAAATAATAAATAATGCTGATAGCATTTTCAAATAGCAAACACTCAATTAAAAGTTGATAAATGCTACACTTCAAGAAAAGTTAACTCCTTAATCAGATCTGGTCCTAGGGAAGATTGTAAAGTAGGCCTTGCTTAGCATCCGTTTCCTGACCCTTCTTGGTGACTCTGTCCCATTATCTCTCAGGGTCTTTAATCTCTCATGATACTCCTAACACTCTGTGCATGCACACATACATGTATGCATATACATGCTGTCCAAGCCAGTCTTTTTCTACCTAAAGGGCTAAAGTGGTTTTATCTTTGATTGCAGGGTGGGAATAGTGGGGGGAGAACAGATTCCATTTATTTTAAACAGGAACTAGCGGTTGGGGGTGTTTACTCTCAGATTTAGGGCAGGGTCTCCAAAACAATTGTGCTCTATAGTCTTAGTATTTAAAAGATAATCTGATGAGTAACTTGTACTAAAATAAAATGTTAATGTACAAATAATGGCAATAAATTTCTCCCTACAGAAATACTTATATCTGATTAGGTTACACAGTTAAAAATAAAAGAAATGCCCTAAAGAAAGAATTTTTGGCATTAACAAGTAGGCAGGGATATACTGCTGGTGTTCCTCAAATCATGTCATATAGCCTATTTTATCACCTATTACAAATACATATGGAAGAGCCTGAAAGTAAGCAACTCTTCTGAACATACTAAATCAACAGGTCAGACAAATGTCCACCCAGAATGTTATGGAGAGCTCTGCTTTGTAAAATGTGAGTGCAACAAGCCCCATCTAGACATTTCTAAATTATTCAAAAACCTAAATTATAAAGAAAAGTTTTAGTTTAAAAAAAAACAAAAACCTACTTCCATATGTAAAAATGTCTTACATAACACTTCTAGGGTTCTTCTAAAACAATCAAGAAATGGTTTTGAAAGCATGTACTAAGTAATAGCTCATATTGAGGAAATAGCTTATAATATTATAGTAACAAATTTTATACTTAGAAAGTCTTTCATTGGCTTTTTGGAAATAATAACACTTCAGCCTGCCCAAAATAATATCAAGAATGAAGGCAGAGGATCTAGAAATCAAGAGACTTAAAATACATATCAATTGCATTAGAGAACATATTATTGAATATCAAATCAATTATCAAATATATCATTGCAATGTGTAGCTCTTATCTAGATACTCAAACAAACTGAAAATGAATGACATTTGAATACTCAATGATAAGTCATTATATAAAATAAAAAAAAAAATTAAGGATATATTACACCTCCCCTCCCTCAAAGCCTGAAGTATGTTACTTGCAAGAAAAACAATACATTAGTAAACTAGCATTTTCAGTATATTAGTCCTTACTAATAAAATGAATATCATCATATCAAATTTTGTGTAAAGCAAGGAAAAAAATCTTGCTTTACATAAAATTTGATATGAACATGAATATATATATATATATATATATATATATATATATATATATATATGCCTTACAAGCAGCTCCAGAGCCTTCACTAATAGGCTCTCTTCCTTTGTTTTCCTCTGATTTTCACTCCCCTCCACTATATATCCTGGGAACATTAGTATTCTCCTACTCCTACCTCCTTTCTTTGGAACAAGGAATAAGAGCTTTATACACACCCCAATACCTGCAGACCGATGATGGACTCAAAGTCTTTCCAATACTATTATAGTTCCTCTTTGATACTCCCTTAGCTCCCTTTCCTGAACTTGTATGTACACTTGAAAATGAATTTAAATACTTTGAAATATATATTACTTCATTCAGTCGATGGTGTACTCTTAAAACCTTCTACAGCTTTTTACAACTGCTCTACTTTTCTACTGATTCTAAGCAAAAATGAAAAGATAGAGAAGCATAAAAGGGAACTTATCCCCTGCAAATCATTTCCTCTTTGTTATTCCCTGTAAAATTTCTTAGAGTACTTTTTATTTTTATTTCAAAAACAGGAGAAAAGATATGAAATAGTTTCTGTGTTTTTTTGGTGGGGGAGGGCAGCACAGCTGGGCAGGGTAAAAAAGATACCATTTTTCCCTTCTGTTCCCTGCTCAGCCTCAGAACACAAAAGCCATCATCAGTGACTTGGAGTTGGTAGAGACCACACTTCCACTGTCAAGAATGTTTCACAAAAATAAAAGCTTAGTAAATATCTCAGGCTTAACAAGAATATTAGAACAGACTATGGGTACAAGTTTGAAGCTACCTGAAAGAAACAAATTACCTACCTGAAGTATGGGTGAAGATGGGGGAACTGCTCTTCTTTTAGAAACTAGATGTTTAAATAGATGGCTTTAAGGAGTAAACATCTAGCTCTTAATTTTAGTCTCCTAGCAGACAGATATCCTAGGAGGTTTTACCACTGTCTGGTATGCCACTGTCTTGGAAGTCTAATAAATGGGAATGTGAGATCATGCCCCAGGCAGTGAGGCATATAGACTGATTAAATGGAATGATGAAGTAAATTAATAAAGGAGATTACAGGCTATCCAAATTCTTACCATAGTCGCTTAAATCAAGAGGTCATAGGAAATTAATCAAAAATCAATTAATATTCCTTTTTAACTATATGCACAGAATATTTCTTCAAGTTCTAAGAATATCTTACCTTGGCAGATGAAGGCAAAAATATTCAAGTGCTATTCAAGAAAACAAAAGTAACGAAGCAGCAGCCAGTTTTAGTTTTTAGTGTTGCTATATTTTCCTATCCTAAGAAAAATACAGTCAAACATTTATGAGAAATAAAGCCCTGCTCTGATGTGCCAAATTTAGGAGTAAAATCAATAGAAAAATAACCTTTAATTTAACACCCTAATCTAGGGGGAAACAATGGACTAGCGAGGCACAGGTCTCTGTTTCTAACAAGAACAGGTATTAAAACACTAAGATGACTGAGCCTGTTAGCAAGCTGGGCTGCTACACTAAGCATCCTAATTATTCCAAAGATGCCCTGAGGTCCAACCCAACCCTTCTAGCTTCTGCCAAAAAGGCACAGAAACAGTCAACTCCAGTTTCAAGAATAGTCATGACATACCATCCCCTGCCAAACACACTCCTCTCCAGGGAAACTCTAGGTCTTAGGAAGCACTTTGCCTGGGACTAAGGCAGGATTCAGAAGGTGTTCAGTTCTTACCACTGTTTCCCTTCTTATCTGAAACCCAGTAAATGTACTTATAATAATATATCAGGGATTACACAGAATAAGATACACAAGTTTTGGCAGTAAAAGGTTCAAGCTCCAAAATGCAAAAGTCTACTGAAAGTAATAACTGTATTAAAGCTTGTACTGACTTAAGCTCTTGCTCATATGCCAAATAAATACACTTCTTTTCCAAATTTCCCTTTTTGTTGTTGTTATTGTTGTTATGAGAGCTACTATTCTATCAGGCTTGAAACTTGCAATTATCCTTGATTTCTTCCTCCCCTTTATCTACAATGATTAAGCTTTCACTAAGCACCTAGAAACAACTGTCTTTATGCAATTGGTGCTACACTCTCAAAAACAGCCTGCTTTCTTATAGGTTTTTTAGTATTTCACTCATTATGCTACTCTATATAATATCACTCATGTGGAACAGTGTATAGCAGGACCTTTTTTTTTACTTTATTTTGTACATTTAATAATTGAAAATATAAACAATTAAAAACTAAAAAGTAAACACAGATGAATATATACATTTCTCAATTAAATGTATTGATACAGATTTAAAAAATTTTTAATCAAACAATGTTACACAATATATTTGGTTCATAGTAATGCATTCATACAATATTTGCCCTTTTGTGTCTGACTTAGCAAGACCTTTTTGACAAGGATTGTGCAAAAGGTAAATGTCTGTTTGTCCAGTTTAAGATTAAATTAACTATAGACCTATGGCCAGAGTACAAATTAATAAAACTTTATGGTAGTTCAATATAGATATAGTTGAAACAATCTTTGAAAAACTAACTTTCGTAAAATGGTTTATATTTAACAAACAAGAATTGGAAGGTATTTCAGCACTTGCATACAGGTGTATCTCCAGGCATATGGAGATTCTGTCTCCCATCTAATAGTTAAACTGCTCTTTAAAAAAAGGAGGGGAGGGGAATAACAAAAACACAGCAAATGTGAGCATGATGGCAATTCACTGTAATTCCAAGGTCATAGAATATTAGAGAGAGAAGAAACTTTATAGATTATCCTAATTCAATCTCCACTTTAAAGGATAAGGTTCTAAGATACAAAAAGAGAGATTAAGAGACTCATCCAAGGTATACTAGTTAATAACTATGCTATTGAATTATCTCCTAAGAGTGAACTCCATAAAAGATGATCTTCTACAGATAGGTGGCTCTGGCATGGAAGAGCTGACATATACTAAAAAAAAAAAAAAAAAAAAAAAAAAAAAAAAAAAAAAAAAAAAAAAAGTCACCAGAAAAGTCTTCAATCCCAAACCCTAATTTAAAATTTTATCTAAATAAATTTGGATTTTCACAATTGTTATTTATATAATAAATTTTATATTACTTAGATTCATGAGCAAAAATTCCCAGAAATTTTCAGTGTGCTCATACTTTCCTTGACTATTGTTTCTCCTAAACTAAATTTAAATCAGGAACAGAGAGTCAAAACTTATGGTAAAATGAGTAAGATTCTAAATTTTTAAAAGGAAGAACATCTAAAATAAAGCCTTCTCATTGGAACAAATAATGTATCACCCACTAAGTCATACATTCTAAAGAACCTCCAGATTACACAATTTTTGACGTAAGACTATAAAAGAAAAGCAACATAGATGAAAAGAGTGGCAATTAGGAAACACAACTGCATTAGCAATACCTTACATCTTAAGTAGGAATGCAATTTAATGAGTCACTGACTTAAAATTTGCTAAACTCCAATGTACTAATCTGGAAAGCTAAGGTTTATATAATCTTGTCCAACTACTTAACGAGCCCAGTTAATTCCTCCATATAAAGACAAAACCTGCAATTCGAATCTTCCTTCCCAACATCCTAATCACTTAATAAGTAATAGCATTATACGGCTTATGATTGCTATTGATAAATACTCATTGGAATACTGATTTTTTTACAAATCAAGTTTCTAAGCAATTTTCACCTTGGGAAGGCAAAGAAATGAAATTTAAAAGTCCAGAATATAACATTACATAACATAAATATTAGGAAACAAGAGCTACAGCTACCTTAAAGGCTTTCTGTAATAGAAATTGCCTATGAAGAACTAGCCCACAGCTATAGGGTCTAAAGTATATCAGACATGATCATTTACCTTCCAGGACCTCACATACTAATAGGGGACAGAAAAACGTAAAATAGCTATTATAACACAGAGAAGTGGCCTGAATATTTTGGTACCATAGAGCAAGAGTATCTCCTGGTATAAACATAATCAGAGAGGGTCTCTTGAGAGGATTCTTGGCATGAGTCTTAACGTCGAGTTAGCCATAGAAAAGCATGCTAACAAACAAAAAAACCCCACCGTAATATATTTATTCCTTCATACAAGAAATGTTTCTTGGCCACCAGGCACACACCATGTTCAGAGAGCTACATGAATTTTAGTATGGCTAGAGCCTAGGGAGCATATATGGGACTGGGCAGGCACCAGATTATAAAACGCTTGGACGCTCTGCTAAGGAGTTTGAACCTCATCCTGAAGATGGTAGGAAATCAATGAAGGCTGTTAAGCAAGGAAGTAACAAGATCAGAGTTGTATATACCTGACATTAACTCTGAGGAGCTGGGATACAGGCTCCAGAAAAGAGGGATGCTCAACTGCCAAGGTCTACAACCTTTCTTCTCCCTTGTTCAGTCATCTCAGACTCCATTATAGTGAGGTACAAAATTTCAGAGCCAGGAACAGGCAGAAGATAGAGGAGTGGTAGCAGAGAGGAAAAGAGCTCCTTTGGCCAAGGGTATAAAAGCATCTCCAAGGAACTACTCATGTTTTAAACAGAAAATTAAACAAACAACATAAAACTGGAACATGTTAATATTTTATATGAAATTTAGACATATTTTTCTACTCTGGCAAACATTAAAATTGATAAATATTAGTTCATATTATATTAAATTATAAGTCCCCCATTCTTCCTTCACATTCTAAGAACTCTTCAAAGCCTATCCTCCATCACAAAGCTAAATGCTTACAAACACAAAGAAAAAGCACGGTGACTATTATCTCATTACAGGAGAGAGGAGAATCGTATCCCAGATGGATATCATCCAATAGCTAACTATCCTTTCCTAAAGATTTGGAATGGTGCAAACTGCCACCATAAAGAATGCACATGGATTTGGGCAAACACATTCTAATAGCACAGCTGTCTGCCCAGACATGCCACTGAAAGAAGAGTACATTCCTATTTGTCCTATTCACCACCACCTTAAGCCCCCTTACAAAAGGGAGTTTAAAACAAAATTATCATATTTAACCCTCCTAATGTGTGCATGTTTTCACTAAAATCAATTAGGTAATAATAACAACAGTGAATCCTCTGTTTCAGTTTCTGACTGCTAAAACAAATACCATACAACGGGTTGGCTTAACAGGAATTTATTGACTCATGATTTCAAAGGCTAGAAGGCTTGAGTCCTTTCAGGTTGGTATCTGCTGGCTGGGCAGCAATCTTTGGGATTCCTTGGCTTTTCCATCACATGGCAATGCACATGGCAGCATCTTCTCTTTTCTCTTACAGGTTCTATCGCCTTCCAGCTCTGGCTACTCCCTGTGGCTTCTTTCTCTGTGTCCCATTTCTTTTGGGTATAAGGGCTTCTGCCATATTGGATTAAGGCCCACCCTCATTTAGTTTGGGTACACCTTAACTAAAAACATCCTCAAAGGTCCTATTTACAAATGGGTTCACACCCACAGGATCAGGGGTTGGAACGTGAACATGTCTTTTATGGGAGACATGATTCAGTCCCAAACACCTTCTAACATCCTCTTACCCTAGAGTTAAATCTCTGAAGATTTCTAAAGAGGAAAATAATTTTATTCATGAACTCTTCTCTTAAAGTCATGTCTTGAGACTGCCATTTTAGGTTCAAAAAGAAGGAAATAACCAGTGTTTTAGTCCCCTAGACTGCTTAAGCAAATACCATGAAATGGGTCAGGTTAAACAATGGCAATTTATTTTCTCATAGTTTGAGGTTAGGGAAAAGTCCAAATCAAGTGTCATCAAGGCAATGCTTTATTCCCAAAGACTGGTATTCTGGGGCTAGCTGTTGGTGATCTTTGGTTCTTAGTTTGTCACACGGCAAGGCACACGGTAGCATCTCTGGGTCACTCCCTTCTCTTCTGTATTCCATTGGTATCCAGCTTCTGGATGCTCTTTCTGTGGCTCTCTCTCTTTCTCTCTCTCTCATGTATGAACTTATTCTACTTATAAAGGACTCCAGTAATAGGATTAAGACCCATCCTGGGGAAGCAGATATGGTTCAAGCAGTTGACTGCCTGCCTACCACATAGGAGGTCCTGGGTTCAGTTTCCGGTGCCTCTAAAGAAGATGTGCAAGACAGTAAGCTGACGTGATGCAAGATGACGCAGCGAGAAAACG
>PVKH010005930.1:0-21555 GCA_004027955.1 Chaetophractus vellerosus
CTGACCTGTCCCCTCTGTGGACCATTCCACCAGCAAATCCCATCACATATGAAACAAACATGAGCAGAAAACAGACCCAAGGGTACATGGTGACTGTGTATGGCAGGGGCTTACAGATGGCCACATAGCAATCATAGGCCATGGCTGTCAGCACATAGCACTCAGAATGGACAAAGAAACAAAAGAAAAATAGCTGAGCCATGAATCCAGCAAAGGAAATGATGTTCTTCTCTGACACAGAGCTCATTATTATTTCAGGGGTAAGGATGAAGGAGTGGCAGAGATCAATGAAAGACAAGTTGAAGATGAAAAAGTACATGGGGGTATGAAGGTGAGAATTCAGGCAAATGAGATTAATTAAGCTCAAATTCCCTATCACAGTGACCACATAGTTCATTAAGAAGAGGAAGAAGAGGGGTAGCTGGAGTTCTGGTTTGTCTGTAAATCCTACCAGAATGAATTCAGTCACTAAAGAGTAATTTTCCATTGCCATTGTCTTCAGGGGTGTGATCTGTGAGGAAGTAAGAGAAGAATGGTGCATGAGGAAGGGATTCAGATCCTTTGTTTCTTGAGTGAGGACTATTGGGACAGCAGTTCTTCTCTCATTTGAACTTTCCTTCAAGGTTTTTGAATTTTCTCACCTCTACTGGCCATATGCAATCAAGCATAAAGTCATTGTGTGTGAGCACCAAAATTCATGTCCACACATGAAAGATAAGGAAATAATGTCTTAAATAGATGAATAGGATGGACAAGGTCCTGAAGTAAGTGAGCAAAGGAGCCAGGAGTGGTACTTGGGACCCCTCCCTATACAAATTCTGGAAGCTTGGAGACAGTGAAGTTCCTGTTTCTCTCTTTCAACCCATTGCTCAGCCCATATTTTTCCTCCTACCTTTCAGATACTCACTACCTGGCTAGGTGAATGTGCTTAGCATTACCCCTAATGTTTTACATTCCTCCTATACCTCCCCTTCATGCAATTTCACCTCAAAATCATGAGTTGTTCAGGAAGAGCAGGGGACCTCCCCAGTCCTCTCCACTCCTGTAGCTGCAGGATGGAAAACATCAGAACAAAGGTGATGTTAACCCTCTTTCTGCCTGGAGGTTTCACTACTGATGGCGCTTCAGTGTTTTTTCCTATCACTGTCCTGAGGGAGACAAAGATTCTGATAAGGAGAATGATGAAGTAGTCCAAATCTCAGTCTCTGAGAAGCCGGAATGATAGAGGAAAGGGCTGTGATTCTGTGATTTTGTCTAGAATAATTTTGGTGCAACTTTATATCTCCAAACCATGAACTGGCTGATGTGAGTTTATCTTATTCTCTATGGATCTGCGTCTTGATTGGGAGCTTGGAGTATGAGCCTTTCATTTAGGATTTTTTGCAATGGTGGACCAGACTCTCAAGGGAAATATTTATTGAACCTGTGTTTACATTTTTTGTCAATTAGTTGACAATGATTCCTTTGGGTCTCATTCTTCTCCAAATAGCAGTTTACATTAGGAATTTTGAGTCTTCTCTACAGGGAGACAATAGCCACCTTTGTGTTCCCTATATTAACTCCCAGAGTCCATGCTCAATTCTTTGAGTCATTTGCCATTTCCAAACTATTTTTCTCTGGGACTGGTATAATATTATACCAAAGCTTATATATTATCCATCATCTGATGTCTTTCCCATCCAAAGAGAAGTAAAATAAAGTCAGACTGATGGAACTTGAATTCAAACTCCTCCAACTACAATATGTGTGGTTTTGGTCAAGTTACTTAGTCTCTCTGAGCCTCTTTATCTACTTTATGGGCTTAACGGTATCTTCAATTGTTTTAAGGGTAAAAATGCCTATAACCTATAGAGCTGTTAGAACAGTGTTTGGCATGTATTAAGTGCTGAGTAACAGTTAGGTTTCTTCTTTTTAAAAATATAACAAACTTTATTTTAAAAGAGGTTTTAGATTACAGAAAAGTTACATCGAATGTATAGGGGATTCCCATATACCCTACTCCCTCCCCTCCTACATCTTCCCCTATTAGTAACATCTTAGAATTGTGTTGTACATTTGCTAAAATTGATGAATAAATATAGTTTACATTGTGGTTTACACTTAATTCCAATGCCCTAAAAATGCCCTTTGTTCCACTTATTATTCCCCCTTCATCCCCTTAGAAACTTTGGTAACCACTATTTGTATATCAATGTTACAAGTTCTTCCATTACAACAATATCAATAAGTTTACTTTGTCCATGGTTGCATTCTCTCCTTATTTTTGGTCATTCCTCAACTTTGAAGATTTTGGGATTGTCATGCCTGATTTGCCTCAGATTAAAAGGAAGCTTAAATCTTATGGGCAGATTGAAGCAACTGTTTTACTTCCAGTTGTAGATACACTCTGTTTTCAGTTTTGCTTTTTTTGTTTGTTGGTTTTTGCATGGGTGTTGTCCAATTTCATCCTTTTGTTAGTTCTGGGTGAGTCTGATGAACTAGAGAGTAAATTTTGACTGCAACTCTCTGAGATTCAGGGCTCAACTAGAATATGAATGGACTGAAGGTTTATGTCTCTGAGACATAAAGGTGCTGATTTCAAGTGATTGTATGCCTAGCCTGAAGTATGTCTGGATGGCTTTAGAACCCTCAGAAGTACCCTATTTGAGGCTTTGTTCACAGTGGCAGTTATTGAGATCTGCCTGAGACATGCATAAGTGTAACCTCTGGAATGTTCTCCCTACACATTTTCAAATCTCTTAGCCATAAAAAATCTTTTTTATTTGATTTTCCCCCTTTTGGTCCAAATGCATCCCTGGCTGATGCTTGATAGTAATTCTTCAGTGTCAGGGAGGCTTATCACTGAGAGTCATGTCCCATGCTGAAGGGGAGGCAGTATATTTATTTCCTGAGTTTGGCTGAGAGAAAGGCCAAATTTGAGTAACAAGGAGGTTTTCAGGTGGAAACTTAAGAAATAGTTATTATTAGGCTAAGTTTCAATTTTATAACAATAAGGTTCATAGTTACATGTATTAATATTGAGGCTTGACATATTAGTCTGTTTTCATTCATTATTCACTGCCCATGTACTCAAGAGGTTCTTTTCTCTCTACTTGAGAATGTAGCAGGAGTCCCCCAGATGGGAGCTTAATATTTTTTTGTTTATTGTGTGAGTCTCCACTCACTGAGATAACACCCTATGGCATGATGAACACATTCATATTCCACAGAAACATGTTCCAGGTGCACCCTTTCCTACACATCCCCCTACCACCGACACCCTGCATCAGTGACCCTCCCCTTCCATATTTGCCATAAGAACATTCCCACAATTGTATTTTCAACCACAGACCTCCACCTCCCTAGAGATCACCTATTCATTATAAACTTATCCTTTATTTTTTATCAACCTTTATTCTTCTTTAACCCCCTCTTATAGGAACTCTTGCCTAAGTTCATAATTCTGGAGCTGACTTTTTATAAGACAGGCCCAATTAAATTGCCCCATACTGAGTTCACTGTTTCCTTGTGTTCCCGGAACTGTCTCTCTTGTCATCCTTTTTGAAGTTACGGGTGCCACCCTCTACCTGTTTAGCTAATCCAGAAACAGATTGTTATTTGGGCTCTTCCTTCTCATTCATCATTAGTATCTTCTCTTCACATTTTGCAAGACACCATCTCCTTAAAATCTTCTGGTACTTCTCCTTCATGTGCTGTTTTAGATAAAGATCCCATAATTCATTTCTGGAATACTCTAAACCTTGCTAATCTAGGGTCCTACCATCACCCCTTTTACTAATTTTTTTATTACCATATAACAAACAGTGGCTTAAACCAACACTCATTTATTAGTCACAAGTCTTTAAATCAGAAGTCTGGTCCTTGTGGCTTTGTTTTCTGCTCATGTCAAAATCAAGATTTTGGCAGGACTGTATTTCCTTCTGGAGGCTCTGGGGAAGAATTTGTTTCCAAGATCATTCAACTTGTCAGAATTCAGTCCTGAGTGGTAGTGGAACTGAGATCCAGTTTCCTTGCTAGAAGTCAGCCATGGGTTGCTCTCAGCTTATGTAGGTTGCCTGAATTCTTCATCATGTGGTCCCCCCCATCTTCAAAGTTGGCACAGGTACATGGAATCCTTTTCATTCTTTACATCTTCCTGCCTTCCCCTACTGTCATTAGTCTGAGAAAATCCCATGCTTTTAAAGGGCTCATGTGATTATATTAAGCCCACCCTGATTAGCTCCTTTTCCTGAGGTCAGCTGTGCCATACAACACAACATAATAATGGGAGGAATATTTGTTCATATTCCCTTGTTCCTTCCATACTCAGTTTGGAGGGGATTATACAAGTGAGAGAATCAGGGGGCATTGTGTTTTAGTATTCTGCCTACCTCACCCATATTCTTCTTAAAGTTATATTCACATTTTATATAGAATAACCTATGTAAAATGAAATGTTCTCTTGCTAAAAAAACTTTAGGATCTTTCTGAACACAAATGTAAACTGACTCAGCCCAGCACAGAAAGCCCTGTAGGAACTACTCTCCAACTCCCTGTCCTCAGCCTTTCTCCTGTGTCTTTACTACTTGCATTTTACTCCTTTTTAATACTCAGGAGCCCAGAGTTCCTCTCACTCATTCTGATGATTTCATCGTTCCTTGATGTTTCATTTGCCTGAAATGATTTCCTTTGTATTTGTAATTTGGACATGTCTTATTCATTCTCCATGATTTGGTTTCATTATCATTTCTGCTAGAACATCTATTCTGGTTGTTCCCCGTTCCTGGCACCCCATGTACCTTCTCTCTATGCCACTATCATTGCACTTCTTCACAATCTGTTTATGTGTCTCTTCATTACATTCACATTGTAATTTACCAGGGGGAAAGGATTCAGTCTTACTTATCTTTATTCATGGTACCATGAAATGATTTTTTTTTTTTTTACTGTTTTTAACTCAACATCTCTAAATAACATGTAGTTACTTCTTGATTTTTCACTATGAGGCCTGTCAATTGACTTTCAGTTTGGGAAATGAGAATTTATTCTGTTTTTACCTCCTACCACCAAAACCATACTTCCTAGCTTCTTCATCCTCCCAATTTGGTTATTTATTTATTTACTTTTGGTAAGGTTAATATTCTGTGTCCCATGAGTATGGATAGGTAATTGTTTTGTACATTAAGTAGTGCAATTTGCTATGATTCATTTTTCTTTCTTTCATAGTCTTTTTTTTCAGTTATACATTTTATTCTCTAATAGGTACAATACTAAAATAAACACAAATTTAAAAATTTTGTTAAAACAATACTGTACAAAAGCACAGTATATTACATTTTAATTACAGCAAAGTCTACTTTCCAAAAGGCAATAATCCAGAATAGGAGATACAATAACATGGGACTCATTTGAACTATTTTAATCAGTACAATAGAACACTTGTTTCTTTGACAATTTACATCTAGAAACAACAGCTTTTTGCTACAGATATTACATATTGTTATAAATATGCATTATACAGGTGATGGTGCAGTATCACTCTCCCTAGAGAAGGTTAACATCAAGAGGGACCAGTATGGGGTGAGAAGTGGATGGCAAGCAAGTGGGGAGGGGCCTGGGGCTCAGGGGAGCTGGAAGGGCCCACCTGCCATGGGGTGCACAGACATTGTCTTTTCACTGGCTTCTCAGTGGGTTTCTGGCAATTATTGGTGGCCACTTTCATCCCCTCTTTTGTTTTAGCCCTGGGAAAGTGGGTTCTGAGGTGCTCCAGGTAACTGGGGCTGGAGGTCTGGGTGATGAAGCAACAGCAGCTCAACAGAGGGGAGGCATCTTGGTAACCTGACCTGAAGAAATGGCAGCAACTACTCTGGTGATGGAAATGGATCCCTCATGCAGGGCACTACAGTCAGGGCAGAATATCCTGCTGCTTTCTTCCAGACTTCTAGTACAGAAATAAGAGGTCCTGCTCCTAAGTTCAGAGATATCCTATGTTCCTATCCTGGTGGAGCCAATTGAGGGTGCATATTAGACAGATCTGACCATTTACTCCTTTTGTTTTCTTGGAAATTGATTTCAATAGGTAAGGTGTGGCTTCCCAGAGGCAAGTCAGCTTGTACTGGCTGGCAGCGGGTGAGTTCTCTCCTTCCTGCAGTTACCTCAGGACTGCAAGCAGTCCTACTAGTTTTTACCAGAAGTGCTCTGACTGAATATCTAAGGTGATATTTGGGAGTACACAGCACCAACATATTTATGACTATTGAAAAATAAAGCATCTATGTACTGAGCTGTAATGATTCTGCTTAGATAAGAGCATTTTCCCTGGAGCTTAAACTCCACAAAAAAAGCTATTTGCTTATTTTAGAACTTGTACTGATTCATTCCATCCAATATACATCTTTTGAAGTTATTAGCTCTAAGGCATTCTGAACATAAAATAGGAATATACTATGTGATATATAATATAGGAATTTGCACATGTGATCTTTCAGGTTCCTTAGAGTCAAACAGAGAGATTGAGAATTGTAAAATTATAGATAACTCTTACGTGTTAAATCTTTAATTTATTTTATTTAGTATCCACAACTGCATGAGGCAGGTATCTCTGCAGAAGAAACAAAGGCTGATATTAAATGCTTTTCTCAAAGTCACAATAACTAATGGAAGAGCTAGAATTCAAATACAGATATTTCTGTGCATGTGTGTGTTTACATTTTATTTTAAAATTTCCAAAATTTACAAACACTCTATACCCACCATGAAATAACGCCCCTTTCCAGCCTCTCCCATCTCCTGGTAACCTCTATTCTACTTTCTATCTCTACAAATTTGCTATTTCTGGATTTTTCATTTAAGAGAAACCATTCATTGTTTGTTCTCATGTGTCTTGTTCATTTCACACAGCATAAATGTTTTCAAAGTTCATCCATGTTGTAGCATATCTCAGAACTTCATTTTTTCTTAGGATTGAGTAATATTCCATTCCATTCCATGTATATACCACTTTTGTTCATTCATCGGTCTGTTGATGGAGACCTGGGTTCTTTCCATATTTTTGCAACTGTGAATAGTGTTGCTATGAACATTGATGTGCAAATACCTGTTTGAGTCTTCATTTTCAACTTCTTTGGATATATACCTAGGAGTTGATCTGCTGTGTCATAATGGTAATTTTATATTTAACATTGTGAGGAAGTGCCATACTGATTTCTCTAGTGGCTGTACCATTTCACATTCCCAAAACAATACATGAGGGTTCCAATTTCTCTGTATCCTCTCCAAAATTTGTTATCATTATTCTTATATAATTAATAACCATCCTTGTGGGTGTGAAGGGGTATCTCATGGTTTTGATTTGATTTTCTTGATGACTAATCATGTTAACCATCTTTTCATGTGCTTATTAACATTTTGTAAATCCTATTTGGAAAAATGTCTTTTCAATCATTTGCCCATTTTTAAATTGGGATATCTTTTTGTTGTTAAGATGTAAAAATATTTTATATATTCAAAATATTAAACACATCAGTATTATGATTTGCAACTATTTGCTCCCATTCTGTAGGCATCTTTTAACTTCCTTGTTGATGTCCTTTGATGAAGAAAAAGTTTTAATTTTGAAGTACATTTTATTTTATTATTATTTTTTTTAAAGATTTATTTATTTTATTACATATCTCCCCTTCTCCCCCATTGCAGCGACGCGCCGAGACTTGGTCACTGCGCAGGCGTGGCTTTCCCCGCTTGTGGGCGGCCTCTGCTTCCATCACGGCCGGCTTTTCAGTTCGCGGGTGGCTGGCTGTGCTCGATTTGCAGGTGACCTGCCCTGCCCGTGGTGGCTTTTGCCTGTCCGTGGCAGCTTTTTGCCCTGCCCACGGTGGCTCTGGCCCACCCATGGCGGCTTGCCATTCTCAAGGCGGTCTGCCCGCTAGGAGAGGTCCCTGGGAACCAAACCCAGGGCCTCCCATGTGGTTTCCCAGCGAGCTCTTTATCCACTGAGCTATCTAGCCGGGCCCTTGAAGTACATTTTATATATTTTTTTCTTCTGTTGCTCATGCTTTTGGTGTCAGACCAGGAATCCATTGCCAAATCCAAGATTATGCAGGTTTGACCCTATGCTATATTCTAAGTGATTTATGGTTTTAGTTTTTGTATTTAGGTCATTGATCCATTTTTGAGATAATTTTTGTATATATTATGAACTAGGGGTCATACTTCATTCTTTTGCATGTGGATATCAAGTTTGCCAAGCACCATCTGTTGAAGAGGCCATGCTTTCCCCATTGCATGTAATTGTCATCCTGGTAGGAAGCCAATTGCTCATGGATGTGTGGTTATGTTTCTGGGTTTTCATTTCTATCCCATTGGTCTATATGTGTGTCCTTATGCCAGTGCCTTTGAGTATTGGCTTTTCCATTTTTGCAAAAATAACATGCTGGAATTTTGATGGGAATTGCATGGGCTCCATAGATTACTTTGGGTAGTATTGATGTATTAACCTGTTAACTCTTCCAATCTGTAAACACAGGAAATCTTTCCATTTATACAGGTCTTCTTTAATCTTTTTCATCAGTGGTTTGTTTTTCACTGTACACATATTTCACTTTCCTGGTTAAAGTTATTCTTATGTATGTCATCCTTTTAGTTGCTGTGGTGGCACCCACGAGCAGAGCAAAGCCACCCGCAAAAGGGGCAAGCTGCCCGCAAATGGGCAAGGCCACCACTCACTGGTGAGCTGACTTGGCACATCACCACAATGGGGGGAGACAAAACAGACACAGAAGAATGCAAGAATGAACACAGCAAGAACAAGCAGAAAGGGGGGAGGGGATATGTAACAACAAAATATATATATATATATAGGCATTCTTAGCTATAAACTTCTCTCTGACACCTGCCTTCACTGAATTCCACAAATTTTGATGTGCTGTGTTTTTGTTTTCATTCATCTTTAAGTATTTTCTAATTCCCCTTGTGATTTCTTCTTTAGTCCATTAGTTGTTTAAGAGTGAGATCTTTCTTCATGTGTAGGTCATTTGCTACCACTAAGCTTGTGGCAGTTTGGCATTATTTATGAATTCCAAAAATAGATATTGGATTATGTTTGTAAACTGGTCGGTACTGGGCGTGATTAAATAATGATTAGGGCTTTGATTGGGCAATGTCAGTAGGACTTACAGAAAGAACTACACTGCAGAGAAGAAAGTGGGAGTTTTGATCCTGTAGCCCAGGAAGTAAATACATAGAAGAAGCAGATACATGAGGAAAGAGAGAAGGTTCCCTTAGTCATGGCAGAGGCCCTGGGAAGAGAGAGGAGCCCTTCACCTGAGAGTCTACAGTTGACTTTGTGGAGACAACAGAGCATCTGAACCTGGAGAGAGTCGAGTCCCAGGAGAGAGTCAAGACTTATTCCAGCCTACAGCTGGAATAAGTATAGGAAGAAGCTGGGGCTATGGATCTGTAAAAGGGAGAGGAAGGCTGAATGTTGGCAGCCATCTTGCTCCAACACATGGCAACAGAATTTGGTGAGGGAAGTAACTTACACTTTATGGCCTGGTAACTAGAAGCTTCTACCCCAATTAAATATTCTTCATAAAAGCCATCAGATTTCTGGTATTTTACATCAGCACCTCTTTGCCTGAAAAATACAATGCTATACAGAAAAGTGAGAATACATGTTTTCATAGAAGTTTTATAAGTTATAGTAGTGGCATGTATTAATTAAGACCTTTTCATTATAAGTGAAGGAAGGAAACCTAAATCAAACAAGCTTAAAAGAAAATCTCATTTAAATGGGAAATCCAGAGATGTATTTTCCTTCATATATGGATGGATCAAGGGGTCATCAGGATAGTGTCTATCTTTCAATTTACTGAATGTGTTTGCTTCTTTTTGCCTTTCTTGGTAGGCAGACTCTGTGTGGAGATAAGAACATACAACTCTGCTCCTTATAGATGTGTATCTACACATTAAGTTTTCTGATTCAAACCATGATAAGTCCACTCTTTACTTAATTGTATTTTAACTGAAGCTTCAAAATGAACTTTACTAAGAGTTGGGGCATAACTGAAGGGTAAAATGTGTTGACATAGTAAGACTAGCTTGCTCTTTAGGGCAGATGCCATGTGAGAAAATAACTTTTACCTGGGTACCTCCTTTTGGAACTTCTAGATTCCAATATGTGGCAGGCATCAACTTTAGACATGATCTATCAAGTGAAAATTCCAACGATTTCTAAGGTATTTATAATAATTACTATTTTACCATTTCTCTGATATCCATTCAAGATTTAAGCAATGCAAATTTTATTCTTGATGATTTGCATGTCTGTTTTCTAGATGTTTACCATGGCTAATTCTTTTTCTTTTGGTTTAAATGTCCATTCTCAGACCCCAATGTCAACTCCCTCAATTTTTGCTTAAGTTCCATGTATATAAAAGTTCCCCTCGGTTGGAGTTTCTTTATATTATTTTTCCTTCCAGCCCCTTTGATAAAATTATTTACCTATTGAAAATACCTGTAGATAGTAAATAAGTACCTGTACTATTTTGGGTCCTCTGTACATATGGCAGAGGCACAATACTGAGCTGGACAAATGTGAGTTCTCTATCCCCTGGAGTAGTTAACACTACAGTCCACTCCCTGGAACACATGAATGTCAGGTAGTATAGAAACAGTCTCACCTTATCAATATAGTTACTGGTATTGTCTGTGGGATTCAATGAAATGCCTTTTTTCACAAACTGTGCATGAAGCTTAACATAGAATCAAACCTCCCCATTTTGTCCTTTTGTTCTATTTTACTTACTCTCTCCTTTTATTATTCTTGTTCCTTTTTGAGAATGGCCAAACTGTTCCACATGCCACCTGCTGCTGGGAGCCTCTAAAATACCAGTGTATTCAATACTGAAAAGGTCACTTCTTAGCCCACATTTCAATGCCAAAATAACATCAACAGCGGATGGTTAGAGGATGAACAACATGTATATCAGGAGAAATAACATCATGCTATAACAAAGGCAAATGACATTTTACATTATAAAAATTACATTCATTACTATATAAACGCCATCAAATATTTCTCAAAAGAGCATATATTTCTTATTGTGAATTTTATTTGTCACTTGGAGAAAAATACTTCACATTATGTCATATAAAATGTTTTAGCCAGTTATTAATGAGGTTTATCATAAAAAAGAGGTATATAGTTAAGAACATAAACTATGAACATTAATGAACTTAAGTTCTGTCTTAATAATACAATAAATATCTTTAGTTTAGTGGCTAAAATTCCTTATTTCTACAATGCTTCTTCTGCTATAATTATTTAGAATATCAATATTTCTGGATAGACAAGAAATAGTTGTATAATTGGATTATCTTGTTTCAATAACAATAACAAAATATTTATAGCAAATAATACTTAGTAAAATATCATAATAAAATATTACAACAATAATACAAGTAATTTGAGAGTTTAATGCTTTTTGTTGTCCAATATATCATCAAAATAACACCATTTATAATTTTATTTTAATTTGTCTTTATATTAACTTTTTATTTATGAAATATTTTGCAAAAATACTGTACAAAATGCCTCTATGCTCTTCCATCACTTCATGTTGTAACCACAATACTGTTAACCTTATCAGAGATTAAATATTGCTTAATATTCAATCACTCAAATATAAACAATTGTTTCAATTATTTCTTTTATTATTTAATCCATGAGAAAATCCAGGATCACACCTTGTATTTAGTTCTTATATCATTTTAGTTTTCTGCAATTTGGGACAGTTTTTCAGTCTTCTTTGTTAGGTATGACATTGATCCACATGTTATATTGTCACAGGAGGCTTTTCTTTCTGAGAGAAGTTGTGGGTTTTCAGAACAATCATGCATAAATACAGGATTCCCATTCTCTATGATAAAAGCTAGCATTGGTGTGGTACATTTGTTATAATTTATGAAAGTACATTTTTATAATCAAACTATTAACTATTGTACATGTTTAACTTAGGGTTCACTGTTTGTATAGTGCAGTTTCATGCTTTTTTAAATTGAGTATTTATTTATTTATTTATATACTTTTATTAAAGAAGTTGTAAACTTACAAAACAATCATGCAGCATACCTCCACCAACACACCACACCATTGTGGAACATTTGTAATAGATTATGAGATAATATCATCAGACTCTTACCACTAATTATGGTCCATACTGCACATTTGGCATATTTTTCCATACCTCCTCTTATTAATACAGTACTTCTTTGGGACTGAGGCAAGAATATTACAGTATTGCTGTTCACTATAGTCCATAGGTTATATTAATTGCATTTTTCCCATGCTTCTCCACATTCGCTCCACCCTGCAATAGTAATGTATATCTGTTCTAGTTCACAGAAGGACACTCTTGCATTTGTGCTATTAATCACAATTCTTATTGACCTCTGGGTTCACTGTGTTATTCAGTCCCTAGATTATTCTCTAGATTTCTTTCAGTTGACATTTACATCCCTAGACTACACTTTTCAGCCACAATCCCATTTATAAACCAACTGCCTTAGTTCTACTCACTATACTGTGTTACCATCAACTCTATCCAATTCCACACTTTTACAATCAATTAATTAAAAGTTCTATATACATTATGCATCAGTACTCCTTCTCAGCCCTACTTTCATATCCTAATAACCTATTTTATCCTTCATATTTAGTTAATATTAGTGAGACCATGCAATATTTATCCTTTTGTGTCTGACTTATTTCACTTAGCATAATGTCTTCAAGATTCATCCATGTTATTGTATATATCCCAATTTCATTTCTTCTTACTGCAGCATAGTATTCCACTGTATGTATATACCACATTTTGTTTATCCATTCTTTGGTTGATGGATACTTGGGTTGTTTCTATATTTTGGAAATTGTGAATAACACTGCTATGAACATCAGTGTGCAAATGTCTGTTCATGTCACAGTTTTCAGTTTTTCAGGATATATTCCTAGTAGAGGAATTGCTGGATCATATGGTAGTTCTATATTTAGCTTTCTGCAGAACTGCAAACTGTCTCCACAGAGCCTGCAGCTTTTTAAAAATCCCATCAACAGTGAAGGAGTGTTCCTATTTCTCCACATCCTCTCCAGCACTTACTGTTTTCTGTTGTTTTTTTTTTAATAATGACCATTCTGTGCTGTATGAGAGGATATCTAATTGTTGTTTTGATTTGCATTTCACTTAATAGCTAGTGATAATGAATATGTTTTTCATGTGGTTTTTAGCCATTTGCATTTCCTCTCTGGAGCAATGTCTAAATCTTTTGCCCATTTTTAAATTGGATTGCTTGCTCTTTTATTGTTGAGTTGTATGATCCCTTTATATAGAATGGAAATCAAACTATTACTGCATATGTGGTTTCCAAATATTTTCTCCTATTGAGTGGACTGCCTTTTCATCTTCTTGACAAAGTCCTTTGAATCACAAAAGTGTTTAAGTTTGAGGAGGTCCCATTTATCCATGTTTTCTTTCATTGCTCATTCTTTCAGTGTAAAGTTTAAGAATCCACCACCTACCACAAAGTCTTGAAGATAATTTCCTACATTTTCTTCTAGCAGCTTTATGGTTTTAGCTTTTATATTTAGGTTTTTGATCCACTTTAAGTTAATTTTTCTATAAGGTGTGAGATAAGGGTCCTTTTTCTTTCTTTTTGCAATAGATATCCAGTTCTCCCAGAACCATTTGTTGAATAGACTATTCTGCTTCAGCTGGGTGGGCTTGACTTCCTTATCAAAAATCACTTGATCATAGATATGAGGATCTGTTCCTGAACAATTAATTTGTTTCCATTTGTCTATGTCTCTATCTTTATGCCAGTACCATAAAGTACAGTGTTTTTATCACTGTTGCTAAGCAATATGCTTCAAAACTTCATATCTTCCACCATCTCAGTATGGCTTGTAATTTTTGCTGATATCAAGGCATCTGATTGAGATGGTGTGTTTAGTCTGATGGTCAGTTTCTCTCTCTTGCCTAGGGTATTGTTGCTAATTGGCTTTGTGTTACAGTTCTTATTTATTCTTAATTCAACTTTTTCTAGATTGAAAATTGTCCATGTTTAACTGTTCAAAACAGGGCTAGGACCCACTAATAGGGTTCAGACAAGCTTTGAAGGGCCCAGGTGAGGCAGAGAATAAAGACACACAAAAGCCTATCTTCTGGCTCCTCCTCCTCCCCATCCTCCTCCTCCTCCCCATCCTCCTGCTCCCCATCCCACTTCAGTTTTTATGAGGATAAAAGGTTCAGAAAAGGTCAATAAATTATCTAAAATCTTACAGTTTGGAAGTAGAGAAATTTCATTATACTCAGTTTGATTTCAGGGTCCACTTTCTTAATAACTTCACTACAGCACTTTGTGGAGATGAGAAAAGAAAGCATATATAGTGCTAAAGCAATTATCTAATATTTTATTAATGCAATCCCAGAGTCTTCTAGAAAAATACTATAAATGACAACTGTGCTTAGGATCCAGGGGACGCTGAGGGGAGAGACCAAGAGACCAAGGGAGCCATTTGTCCTTAGCTCTGTGGATTAAGAATTCTTCACATAAAATATAAGCTGAGTAGAACATTGTGTCCCAGAGGTTCTAATGATAGATCTGTTATACAGAACATCAACACAAGCTCAGTAATTCTCCCCTCAAGAAATTCATTGAACTTTTGAGGAAATCATGTTGGAGATGATATTTTCCTAGATTTCTGATCAATTTATATATATATGAAGTTCATTCCCATTAAACCAAGCTAGTTTATTGGGGAGGTCATATTAGTGTGTTGTTTTCCTCCTTGCATGTGAAGGACTGCCTGAGCATATCTTCAATTAGAAATCACAGCTTGTTCCCCCAAAATACTTCTTCTAGCACATCAAATACTGAGGACTATACTGATCACTAGTGTCTCCTTACTCATCAGAGAATTTGTCACCCTTAGGATAGTGGGGATGAAGGGCACTCAAAGCTCATTATCAGTGAGTTCTCCAGGCAAAAGGAATCACCTCTGACTTACTAATTTCCTTCCAAACCCACAACCACAAAAGTCAGGTATTCTAAGGGAGCACTCTAGATCTTGATGTGAGCTGGGGAGATGCCTGTGTCAGAAGGAGAAAATGCTGACATTAGGAGGTCTACCAACACTCTCCTCTGCACAAAGACCCACAACCTGTGAAGGAGAGAGTGAAGAGGGAAGAACAATCTGGACTCTGAGGCCAGGAGAATCTCCTCATCAAATCAGTCTCCTGGATGCCTTACTGGTGTGTCTTAAGGCAACCTTCATCCTGTAAACAAACAGATCCAAATATCTTCTGGAGATAAAGCCTGAGGGTACATCTCTAATGACTTCCTTACCCCTGCTCCTACAGTTCAAACTATGAACTGTAGGAGCAGGGGTAAAGAAGACATTAGAGACTCTTCTGTGTCTCTTCGGTGACTGACTTTATCCTTACGGGATTAACAGAAGAGTCTGGGCTCCAGCTGCCCCTGTTTTTTTGTTCTTGATGAATTTTTTGTTCACTGTTGTGGGGAATCTAGGATTAATTAATCTTATTTGTGTCACTTCTCACCTTCACACCCCCATGTACTGTTTCCTCTTCAATATGTCCTTCATTTATCTCTGCTATTCATTTGTCTTTATCCCCAGAATGCTATTGATCTTCATTTTAGAGAAAACCATCATCACCAATGCAGGATGCATGACTCAGCTCTTTTTCTTCTGCTTCTTTTTTAGCTCTGAGTGCTATGTGCTGACAGCCATGTCCTGTGATTGCTATGTGACTGTCTGTAAGTCCTGCTGTATACTGTAACCATGGCTCCTCAGGTGTGTTTTCTGCTTTTGTCTGGTTAATATGTGATGAGGTTTGCTGTTTCTATGGCTCATACAGGGTGCGTGTTCCGGCTGAACTCCTGTGATTCCAACATCATCAACCACTACATGTGTGACATCTTCCTCCTGTTCCAGCTCTCCTACAGCAGCACTTATGCCAATGAGCTTGTTGTTACAATTATTGCAGCCACAGTTATCATTGTATCTAGTCTCATTATCTTTATCTCTTATGCTTTGATTCTTTTCAACATCTTTCACATGCTGTCTGCTAAGAGTTGTTCCAAAGCCTTCAATACCTGTAGTTCCCATTTAATAAATGTTGGCCTTTTTATGGATTTGGATTGCTCACTCATGTCAAGCCATCATCCACTGGGTCTTTGATACAGTGAAAATATTTCTCAGTATTTTATACCAATGTGGTGTCCATGCTGAATCCCCTTATATATCACCTGAGGAATAAGGATGTCAAACTTGCTGTGAAGAAAACCCTGCAAAGAATAATAAACTGACTAGGACCATTTATTTTCATAGTCACTGACTCCATTCTGTTTTACTTCTCTTCTATAACCACCACATTCTTTTCTTATTATTCTTCTTTTTCTTCTCCCCAAATTTCTTTCTAATGCATTCATGGAAGAATTTTTATTCTAATTTCTTTTCTTTCTATTTACAATGTAATGAGTATATATTATTTGACTTCATTGTCATCCTCAATTTCAAGGTGGCCCCAACCTGATGTTTCCATGTGTATTTGTGCTATCATATAGAGACATTATTATCTGTCTAGATATAACACTACATACTAATTTTCTTGTTTTCTTTTTCCCATCCATGGTGACTTTTGCAGTTAGATGTTGTCTGTCCAGTTTATCCTCCTTTTCTTTCTCTGAATCAATTACAGAGGGCACTTTCCTATGTAATTATTGACAACTGCATGAAAACAGAGTATGGGGTCAACTGGCATATGAACAGAGCTAAAATTTAAGTCTCTGGGACATAAACTTATTTAGCATATTTAATTGGATAGTGCTAAATATAGGTTGGTGACAAAATTGTGGACATAGTAAAGTTGTAAATATTTCCAGAAAGCTTTATAGTTCTTTTATTAATGGTTCTTGTTCTGTATTTTGGCATCAATCTATAATGGAACTGAAAACTATTTTGCACTAGGGTTCTTTCCTTTCTTCTAGAGTATGTATAAGGGCCAACAAGGATCTCTGCTCTGCCCACTTTCCTCAAACTCCTTCAATGATGAAGATTTTATGCACTTCTTGCTGTTGCCTTTATTTTATTGCATCAATAAAAGGATATGATATATTAATTGAATTGAAATTGTCAGTGATTGTCAGGTATCTTTGGAAGAAATTTTGTTATTTTCCTTGTTCTAAAAAAACCAGGGGTTCATAGTGATTGTGATTAAAAATTATATAATGACATTCTTGTCTACAGGAGAGTGTCACAAGTAAAGTCAAGTTTCATTGCCCATTTGTGTATCAAGGGGTCCTTTTAGTAAAGGAAGAAAGTCTCTTTACTTCTTTGAAAAAATTATGGCAGGGGCCGGCTGTATAGCCCAGTTGGTAGGGTGCCGGTTTACCACATGGGAGGCCCCGGGTTCGGTCCCTGGGCCTCTTCGAACGGGTGGACCACCTCAAGAAAGCAAGCCAATACAGGAGGGGCATGCTGTCATGGGTGAGGCATGCTCCCATGGGCAAAGGCAAGCCCCCATGGGCAGGCAAAAGGACAAGCCCCCATAGGTAAAGGCAAGCCACCACGAGCAAGGGCAGGCCCCCAAGAGCAGGCAGGCTGCTGCGCTGGTGAGCTGACTCGGCAGGTTGCCCCAGCAGGGGGAGACAAGCAGACACAGAGGAACACAGAGAAAAATGAACACAGCAAGAACAAGCAAAAGGAGGGGGGGGGTGTATAATAAATAAAAATAAATCTTACAAAAAATAAAAAATAAAAAAATTATGGCAAATCTTATTGTGGTGTGCTCTTTCATTGTGTAAGCTTGACTTCTCCCTTTTGTTTCTTGCAAGAAAAAAATTTAATCTCTGCTCTGTGTGTTGTCTCCTTATCTTGTTCTGCAGATGATGAAAAGTTTATAGGACTTGCTAAAGTCATGCAGCTAATATTGCAGGGCTCAGTTTTGAAGTTAATATTCATCCCAGGAAGGAATGTTAGGAAAAAAAAGAAATTTGTTAATGAAGCAAGAGAAATTCTGGAAAATTGTTTCAGCATGAGCCTGAGTGTGGGGTTGTTATGGGAATGATGCCTTCAGCCAAGATGCTATTAGAACAGAGGAGATTGACAAGGCTTTGATGCCTAACTTGAAATATGCATATCACCCAGAGAGGTTTGATTTTAGTGTAGGACAAACAGAGTCAGCTACAAAGAAAGATTAAAGCACAATTCTTTTAAAATAGTGATCATTTCCTGTGATGGTGAGGCTGAGAGTTTGGGAACTAGCATGTGAGGCCCAGAAGAGTACAAATTTTATAACCTGTTAGATATATTATATCCCAGACTTGGAACCACAATAAAGTAATGGTTATTCACAGTAAAACCAATTTAAAAAATCAGGCCCTATAAAATCTCTTTTCTGTTACACAGAAGTTGAACTTGTTTGTGACTACATTGAATGAGCTTAGGGAGTAGATGTTCCTCAGAAAACATAGTACCTCGGGGATGTAGTTAATTAGATCTGTAATTTTTATGCTTATGAAAATGCATCATGAGTTTTGAAAAGTTTTTAAATTCCATGGAATAATAATAGTCTTAAGAGTAAAATAATGGCAGTTACAATTGTTACATAAATCTGAACAATTTATTACTTTGAGATCAAAGTATCATATATATATACACACATTTATTGTAACATTCATTACACAGTCACAATTTTGTTTAAAACTCTTATTCCCCAAGTAGTACCTGAATGGCTACTCTCTACTTCTGTCCTTCCTTTGGCTACATCCATTGAAGTAACTGTTAAATAGATAGCTTAAAATTGTTTGGTGTGTTGGGGCCGGCTGTAGCCCAGTTGGTAGGGTGCCAGTTTACCACATAGGAGGCCCCAGGTTCAGTTCCCGGGGCCTCCTCAAGCGAGCAAGCTGCCACAGGCAGGGCAAAAGCCTCCTTGGGCAGGCAGGCCGCCACGCAGTGAGCTTACTCGGCAGGTCGCCGCACTGGGGCGGGGGGGACAAGCAGACAAGTAAGAACACAAGAATGAACACAGCAAGAACAAGCAGAAAGGGGGGGGATATGTGATAAAAAAATTGTTTGGTGTGAATTTTGCTCTAAAACACACATTTTTAAATGTTCAAGTTTTAATAAGACATAAATAAGAAATATACCTTCACATCTATAAACCCTGAACACTTAACAAAATTAAATGTGACTCATAGGCATGACAGTTCCTGTAGTCCAACTACTATATTGCAATCACTAGCATGTCGCGGTGGAGAGTGAGTCAGTCAACAGCCTGGCTCAGTTCAGTGAAGTCATCAGGCTTCAATTTATAAACAAGTTGCATATATATTTCTATAGTACTTGGGAAATATAATCAATATTTTAATTATAATCATAATGTATGATATTTGTAGCTAAAAGTGTTTAAATTCAAGTCTAGTGTTTTCAAAATTATTATAATAAAAATTAGGCATGAAATATTTTCAGAATATAAGCTTATTTTACAACTATTTAATATTTAGAAGTTCTGTACCTACAAATTAGTGAATTTCTTAAAGATATGGGTATTGTTATATTTATCTTTCTTTTTTTTAAGATTTATTTATTATTTATTACATATCCCCCCCCCCCTTTCTGCTTGCTCTTGCTGTGTGTCTATTCTTCTGTGTTTTTCTATGTCTGCTTCTTGTCTCCCCCCGTCCCTGCGGTGACACGCCGAGTCGGCCCTCCACGGCGGTGGCTTGTTCCGTTCGAGGGTGGCTCCATTCCATTCCCATGGGCGGCTCCGCTCCATGTTTTGCGGGCAGCAGTCCTCCATGTTTTTTGCGGGCTGCTCGGCTTCCGCATTTCACAGGCGGCAGCTCTGCTTTTCACGGGTGACTTTGCCATGCCCGTGGGGGCTCCGCCCTGCCCGTGGTGGCTTTTTTTGCCTTGCCCACGGTGGCTCTGCCCTGCCCACGGTGGCTTGCCTTTCTCAAGGCCATCTGCCCGCTCGGAGAGGTCTCCGGGAACCGAACCCGGGGCCTCCCATGTGGTACACCGGCGAGCTCTTTATCCACTGAGCTATCTAGCTGGGCCATATTTATCTTTCTTATCCCCTTATTTTTGCTCCTCCATAAATGCAAATTAAATTGGAAGTTATTTGTTTTATTTACATTCACCTGCTTATTAGTATGTGTTAAATATATATAAAATGTTATACATAATTACTTCATTACATTAATTACACATTTGTTTTAAGCTGATTAAGTACCATTAATTTAAAATGATAATATCTCAAGGTCTAAGTCTCACAGAAAGCATCAAGTTAGAAATCCCAGAAACCTATTATATTGTACTCAAAGATTGATGATCATTCCATCACACACAGGAATTGAAATGTTATCAGGACATTGATTTGATATAATTTGCAGGTGGACTTATTAATGGAAAAGTTATTTGTTTTTCCAAAGTCCTCATTGTTTCTCCTTCATGAATAAAGATTGGGACAGGACTTTCTAGCCATTCAGTAGAAACTGGTTTGGCAAATGGGTTTCAGGTTGAGGCAGTGAACATGGGCTATTCAGGTTTGGACTGGTACAATTGGAATTTTGGTCTGATTGCTTTGGTAGATTGCAGCCTAAAGGGCTTCCTGAGAGAAAAGGTGGAGGGGTCTGCTATGATAGTACACCCCAGGCTTTGGAAGTCAGAAAGAACAGTGAGGCAGCATAGCACTCACGGCTCCATTTCCAAGAGTTGCTCTACCACATGGATGCCAGCTACAGCAGAGATATGAAAGGGGGATGAACCCCTTGTGGACAAGGACCCATGGTGCTGCTGAGGGGTGTGTGTTTCAGGTGCCCAAGGAGCACAGTGCAAAGCTTCAGGTATTCTAGTTAGCATTAGTGAGAGGCCAGACAGGGAATCCTGGCAGTCCCTGCTCCAGGCACTTCCAGGTGGAATTACATAGGCACCATGTAGCAGGCACTTCTGTCCATTTCCAGCTGATGTGTCCTTGTAGTGGGACCTAAACTATCTGTTGCATGACTGCTCTGACAATACCCAGGCAGTCTGTAAGTTAGGGCTTCTTTTGATTTTGAAATGTTTGAAATTAAAAAGTAAAATTTAGTTACAAATTGGTTCAACATTAAATTTTTCAATGAAAGAAAGAGTTCTTAATTACTTAAATATGATTTCATGCTGTAAATTTTTAGATGGTTTTAAAAATGATTTCAAGCTCTGTGTTATTTTTGCATTCAATATTTCTTTTTGCTTGTGATTTTGAATAAATTGTGGTTATTATTATTAGGAACTCTTGATCATGAATTGCAGGTAAATGTTGTTTTTTGGGGATTTTTTTGCTACATATCCCCCCCTCTTTCTGCTTGCTCTTGCTGTGTGTTCATTTTTTGTGTTCTTCTATGTCCACTTTTGTCTCCCCGCACTGCAGCGACCTGCTGAGTCAGCTCACTGTGCAGGTGGCTTGCCCCACTTGTGGGCGGCTCTGCTTCCATTCCTGGGTGGCTTTTGCTCCATTC